>CAWWDK010000402.1:0-268552 GCA_963942575.1 Priocnemis perturbator | reverse complement strand
ACGGGGACCATTTTTTCGACGCGAAACACTCGCGGATGTCCGAGATACGAGAGTTCTTGAACGAATTGAACGAATTCATCGTCCGGAAGTGTAACACGGCGTATCTCGGTCATTTCTCATCGGATTCGTGCGAATCAAGCGTCATACGCGTTTTTAGCGTCTAAAACAGACGGGGACCAGGTTTTCGACGCGAAACACTCGCGGATATCCGAGATACGAGAGTTCTTGAACGAATTGAACGAATACATCGTCCGGATGTGTAACACGGCGTATCTCGGATGTCCGGGATACAAGAGTTCTTGAACGAATTGAACGAAACGCGGTGCATCGTTCGTTTCGCTTACAAAACGTGAGGACTAGCAAGATTTCACCGTCCGGAAGTGTAACACGGCGTATCTCTTCCATTTCTCAGCGGATTCGTGCGAATCAAGTGTCATACGCGTTTTTAGCGTCTAAAACAGACGGGGACCATTTTTTCGACGCGAAACACTCGCGGATGTCCGAGATACGAGAGTTCTTGAACGAATTGAACGAAATCATCGTCCGGAAGTGTAACACGGCGTATCTCGGTCATTTCTCATCGGATTCGTGCGAATCAAGTGTCATACGCGTTTTTAGCGTCTAAAACAAACGGGGACCATGTTTTCGACGCGAAACACTCGCGGATGTCCGAGATACGAGAGTTCTTGAACGAATTGGACGAAACGCGGTGCATCGTGCGTTTCGCTTGCAAAACGTGAGAACTAGCAAGATTTCATCGTCCGGAAGTGTAACACGGCGTATCTCTTCCATTTCTCATCGGATTCGTGCGAATCAAGTGTCATACGCGTTTTTAGCGTCTAAAACAGACGGGGACCACGTTTTCGACGCGAAACACTCGCGGATGTCCGAGATACGAGAGTTCTTGAACGAATTGAACGAAACGCGGTGCATCGTGCGTTTCGCTTGCAAAACGTGAGAACTAGCAAGATTTCATCGTCCGGAAGTGTAACTCGGCGTATATCGGCCATTTCTCAACGGATTCGTGCGAATCAAGTGTCATACGCGTTTTTAGCGTCTACAACAGACGGGGACCACGTTTTCCACGCGAAACACTCGCGGATGTCCGAGATACGAGAGTTCTTGAACGAATTGAACGAATTCATCGTCCGGAAGTGTAATACGGCGCATCTCGGCCATTTCCCAACGGATTTGTGCGAATCAAGTTTCATACGCGTTTTTAGCGTCTAAAACAGACGGGGACCATGTTTTCGACGCGAAACACTCGCGGATGTCCGAGATACGAGAGTTCTTGAACGAATTGAACGAATACATCGTCCGGAAGTGTAACACGGCGTATCTCGGCCATTTCTCAACGGATTCGTGCGAATCAAGTGTCATACGCGTTTTTAGCGTCTACAACAGACGGGGAGCATGTTTTCAACGCGAAACACTCGCCGATGTCCGAGATACGAGAGTTCTTGAACGAATTGAACGAAACGCGGTGCATCGTGCGTTTCGCTTGCAAAACGTGAGAACTAGCAAGATTTCATCGTCCGGAAGTGTAACACGGCGTATCTCGGCCATTTCTCAACGGATTCGTGCGAATCAAGTGTCATACGCGTTTTTAGCTTCTAAAACAGACGGGGACCATGTTTTCGACGCGAATCACTCGCGGATGTCCGAGATACGAGAGTTCTTGGACGAATTGAACGAAACGCGGTGCATCGTGCGTTTCGCTTGCAAAACGTGAGAACCAGCAAGATTTCATCGTCCGGATGTGTAACACGGCGTATCTCGGCCATTTCTCAACGGATTCGTGCGAATCAAGTGTCATACGCGTTTTTACCGTCTAACACAGACGGGGACCAGGTTTTCGACGCGAAACACTCGCGGATGTCCGAGTTACGAGAGTTCTTGAACGAATTGAACGAAACGCGGTGCATCGTGCGTTTCGCTTGCAAAACGTGAGAACCAGCAAGATTTCATCGTCCGGAAGTGTAACACGGCGTATCTCTTCCATTTCTCAGCGGATTCGTGCGAATCAAGTGTCATACGCGTTTTTAGCGTCTAAAACAGACGGGGACCATTTTTTCGACGCGAAACACTCGCGGATGTCCGAGATACGAGAGTTCTTGAACGAATTGAACGAAATCATCGTCCGGAAGTGTAACACGGCGTATCTCGGTCATTTCTCATCGGATTCGTGCGAATCAAGTGTCATACGCGTTTTTAGCGTCTAAAACAAACGGGGACCATGTTTTCGACGCGAAACACTCGCGGATGTCCGAGATACGAGAGTTCTTGAACGAATTGGACGAAACGCGGTGCATCGTGCGTTTCGCTTGCAAAACGTGAGAACTAGCAAGATTTCATCGTCCGGAAGTGTAACACGGCGTATCTCTTCCATTTCTCATCGGATTCGTGCGAATCAAGTGTCATACGCGTTTTTAGCGTCTAAAACAGACGGGGACCACGTTTTCGACGCGAAACACTCGCGGATGTCCGAGATACGAGAGTTCTTGAACGAATTGAACGAAACGCGGTGCATCGTGCGTTTCGCTTGCAAAACGTGAGAACTAGCAAGATTTCATCGTCCGGAAGTGTAACTCGGCGTATATCGGCCATTTCTCAACGGATTCGTGCGAATCAAGTGTCATACGCGTTTTTAGCGTCTACAACAGACGGGGACCACGTTTTCCACGCGAAACACTCGCGGATGTCCGAGATACGAGAGTTCTTGAACGAATTGAACGAATTCATCGTCCGGAAGTGTAATACGGCGCATCTCGGCCATTTCCCAACGGATTTGTGCGAATCAAGTTTCATACGCGTTTTTAGCGTCTAAAACAGACGGGGACCATGTTTTCGACGCGAAACACTCGCGGATGTCCGAGATACGAGAGTTCTTGAACGAATTGAACGAATACATCGTCCGGAAGTGTAACACGGCGTATCTCGGCCATTTCTCAACGGATTCGTGCGAATCAAGTGTCATACGCGTTTTTAGCGTCTACAACAGACGGGGAGCATGTTTTCAACGCGAAACACTCGCCGATGTCCGAGATACGAGAGTTCTTGAACGAATTGAACGAAACGCGGTGCATCGTGCGTTTCGCTTGCAAAACGTGAGAACTAGCAAGATTTCATCGTCCGGAAGTGTAACACGGCGTATCTCGGCCATTTCTCAACGGATTCGTGCGAATCAAGTGTCATACGCGTTTTTAGCTTCTAAAACAGACGGGGACCATGTTTTCGACGCGAATCACTCGCGGATGTCCGAGATACGAGAGTTCTTGGACGAATTGAACGAAACGCGGTGCATCGTGCGTTTCGCTTGCAAAACGTGAGAACCAGCAAGATTTCATCGTCCGGATGTGTAACACGGCGTATCTCGGCCATTTCTCAACGGATTCGTGCGAATCAAGTGTCATACGCGTTTTTACCGTCTAACACAGACGGGGACCAGGTTTTCGACGCGAAACACTCGCGGATGTCCGAGTTACGAGAGTTCTTGAACGAATTGAACAAAACGCGGTGCATCGTGCGTTTCGCTTGCAAAACGTGAGAACCAGCAAGATTTCATCGTCCGGATGTGTAACACGGCGTATCTCGGCCATTTCTCAACGGATTCGTGCGAATCAAGTGTCATACGCGTTTTTAGCGTCTAAAACAGACGGGGACCACGTTTTCGAGGCGAAACACTCGCGGATGTCCGAGATACGAGAGTTCTTGAACGAATTGAACGAATACATCGTCCGGATGTGTAACACGGCGTATCTGGGATGTCCGAGATATAAGAGTTCTTGAACGAATTGAACGAAACGCGGTGCATCGTGCGTTTCGCTTGCAAAACGTGAGAACTAGCAAGATTTCACCGTCCGGAAGTGTAACACGGCGTATCTCCTCCATTTCTCATTGGATTCGTGCGAATCAATTGTCATACGCGTTTTTAGCGTCTAAAACAGACGGGGACCATGTTTTCGACGCGAAACACTCGCGGATGTCCGAGATACGAGAGTTCTTGAATGAATTGAACGAATTCATCGTCCGGAAGTGTAATACGGCGTATCTCGGCCATTTCTCAACGGATTCGTGCGAATCAAGTGTCATACGCGTTTTAGCGTCTAATACAGACGGGAACCATGTTTTCGACGCGAATCACTCGCGGATGTCCGAGATACGAGAGTTCTTGGACGAATTGAACGAAACGCGGTGCATCGTGCGTTTCGCTTGCAAAACGTGAGAACCAGCAAGATTTCATCGTCCGGATATGTAACACGGCGTATCTCGGCCATTTCTCAACGGATTCGTGCGAATCAAGTGTCATACGCGTTTTTAGCGTCTACAACAGATGGGAACAACGTTTTCGACGCGAAACACTCGCGGATGTTCGAGATACGAGATTTCTTGGACGAATTGAACGAAACACGGTGCATCGTGCGTTTCGCTCGCAAAACGTGAAAACTAGCAAGATTTGATCGTCCGGAAGTGTAACACGGCGTATCTCTTCCATTTCTCAACGGATTCGTGCGAATCAAGTGTCATACGCGTTTTTACCGTCTAACACAGACGGGGACCAGGTTTTCGACGCGAAACACTCGCGGATGTCCGAGTTACGAGAGTTCTTGAACGAATTGAACGAAACGCGGTGCATCGTGCGTTTCGCTTGCAAAACGTGAGAACTAGCAAGATTTCACCGTCCGGAAGTGTAACACGGCGAATCTCTTCCATTTCTCAACGGATTCGTGCGAATCAAGTGTCATACGCGTTTTTAGCGTCTAAAACAGACGGGGACCACGTTTTCGAGGCGAAACACTCGCGGATGTCCGAGATACGAGAGTTCTTGGACGAATTGAACGAATTCATCGTCCGCAAGTTTAACACGGCGTATCTCGGTCATTTCTCATCGGATTCGTGCGAATCAAGCGTCATACGCGTTTTTAGCGTCTAAAACAGACGGGGACCAGGTTTTCGACGCGAAACACTCGCGGAAATCCGAGATACGAGAGTTCTTGAACGAATTGAACGAAACGCGGTGCATGGTGCGTTTCGCTTGCAAAACGTGAGAACTAGCAAGATTTCACCGTCCGGAAGTGTAACACGGCGTATGTCTTCCATTTCTCAACGGATTCGTGCGAATCAAGTGTCATACGCGTTTTTAGCGTCTAAAACAGACGGGGACCAGGTTTTCGACGCGAAACACTCGCGGATGTCCGAGGTACGAGAGTTCTTGAACGAATTGAACGAATACATCGTCCGGATGTGTAACACGGCGTATCTCGGATGTCCGGGATACAAGAGTTCTTGAACGAATTGAACGAAACGCGGTGCATCGTTCGTTTCGCTTACAAAACGTGAGAACTAGCAAGATTTCACCGTCCGGAAGTGTAACACGGCGTATCTCTTCCATTTCTCAGCGGATTCGTGCGAATCAAGTGTCATACGCGTTTTTAGCGTCTAAAACAGACGGGGACCATTTTTTGGACGCGAAACACTCGCGGATGTCCGAGATACGAGAGTTCTTGAACGAATTGAACGAATTCATCGTCCGGAAGTGTAACACGGCGTATCTCGGTCATTTCTCATCGGATTCGTGCGAATCAAGTGTCACACCCGTTTTTAGCGTCTAAAACAGACGGGGATCATGTTTTCGACGCGAAACACTCGCGGATGTCCGAGATACGAGAGTTCTTGAACGAATTGGACGAAACGCGGTGCATCGTGCGTTTCGCTTGCAAATCGTGAGAACTAGCAAGATTTCATCGTCCGGAACTGTAACACGGCGTATCTCTTCCATTTCTCATCGGATTCGTGCGAATCAAGTGTCATACGCGTTTTTAGCGTCTAAAACAGACGGGCACCATTTTTTCGACGCGAAACACTCGCGGATGTCCGAGATACGAGAGTTCTTGAACGAATTGAACGAAATCATCGTCCGGAAGTGTAACACGGCGTATCTCGGTCATTTCTCATCGGATTCGTGCGAATCAAGTGTCATACGCGTTTTTAGCGTCTAAAACAGACGGGGACCATGTTTTCGACGCGAAACACTCGCGGATGTCCGAGATACGAGAGTTCTTCAACGAATTGAACGAAACGCGGTGCATCGTGCGTTTCGCTTGCAAAACGTGAGAACTAGCAAGATTTCATCGTCCGGGAGTGTAACACGGCGTATCTCGGCCATTTCTCATCGGATTCGTGCGAATCAAGTGTCATACGCGTTTTTAGCTTCTAAAACAGACGGGGACCACGTTTTCGACGCGAAACACTCGCGGATGTCCGAGATACGAGAGTTCTTGAACGAATTGAACGAATACATCGTCCGGATGTGTAACACGGCGTATCTCGGATGTCCGAGATATAAGAGTTCTTGAACGAATTGAACGAAACGCGGTGCATCGTGCGTTTCGCTTGCAAAACGTGAGAACTAGCAAGATTTCACCGTCCGGAAGTGTAACACGGCGTATCTCCTCCATTTCTCATTGGATTCGTGAGAATCAATTGTCATACGCGTTTTTAGCGTCTAAAACAGACGGGGACCATGTTTTCGACGCGAAACACTCGCGGATGTCCGAGATACGAGAGTTCTTGAATGAATTGAACGAATTCATCGTCCGGAAGTGTAATACGGCGTATCTCGGCCATTTCTCAACGGATTCGTGCGAATCAAGTGTCATACGCGTTTTAGCGTCTAATACAGACGGGAACCATGTTTTCGACGCGAATCACTCGCGGATGTCCGAGATACGAGAGTTCTTGGACGAATTGAACGAAACGCGGTGCATCGTGCGTTTCGCTTGCAAAACGTGAGAACCAGCAAGATTTCATCGTCCGGATGTGTAACACGGCGTATCTCGGCCATTTCTCAACGGATTCGTGCGAATCAAGTGTCATACGCGTTTTTAGCGTCTAAAACAGACGGGGATCATGTTTTCGAAGCGAAACACTCGCGGATGTCCGAGATACGAGAGTTTTTGAACGAATTGAACGAAACGCGGTGCATCGTGCGTTTCGCTTGCAAAACGTGAAAACTAGCAAGATTTGATCGTCCGGAAGTGTAACACGGCGTATCTCTTCCATTTCTCAACGGATTCGTGCGAATCAAGTGTCATACCCGTTTTTAGCGTCTAAAACAGACGGGGACCATGTTTTCGACGCGAAACACTCGCGGATGTCCGAGGTACGAGAGTTGTTGAACGATTTGAACGAAACGCGGTGCATCGTGCGTTTCGCTTGCAAAACGTGAGAACTAGCAAGATTTCATCGTCCGGAAGTGTAACACGATGTATCTTGGCCATTTCTCAACCGATTCGTGCGAATCAAGTGTCATACGCGTTTTTAGCGTCTAAAACAGACGGGGACCACGTTTTCGACGTGAAACACTCGCGGATGTCCGAGACACGAGAGTTCTTGGACGAATTGAACGAATTCATCGTCCGGAAGTGTAATACGGCGTATCTCGGCCATTTCTCAACGGATTCGTGCGAATCAAGTGTCATACGCGTTTTTAGCGTCTAAAACAGACGGGGACCATGCTTTCGACGCGAAACACTCGCGGATGTCCGAGATACGAGAGTTCTTGAACGAATTGGACGAAACGCGGTGCATCGTGCGTTTCGCTTGCAAAACGTGAGAACTAGCAAGATTTCATCGTCCGGAAGTGTAACACGGCGTATCTCTTCCATTTCTCATCGGATTCGTGCGAATCAAGTGTCATACGCGTTTTTAGCGTCTAAAACAGACGGGGACCAGGTTTTCGACGCGAAACACTCGCGGATGTCCGAGATACGAGAGTTCTTGAACGAATTGAACGAATACATCGTCCGGATGTGTAACACGGCGTATCTCGGATGTCCGGGATACAAGAGTTCTTGAACGAATTGAACGAAACGCGGTGCATCGTCCGTTTCGCTTACAAAACGTGAGAACTAGCAAGATTTCACCGTCCGGAAGTGTAACACGGCGTATCTCTTCCATTTCTCAGCGGATTCGTGCGAATCAAGTGTCATACGCGTTTTTAGCGTCTAAAACAGACGGGGACCATTTTTTCGACGCGAAACACTCGCGGATGTCCGAGATACGAGAGTTCTTGAACGAATTGAACGAATTCATCGTCCGGAAGTGTAACACGGCGTATCTCGATCATTTCTCATCGGATTCGTGCGAATCAAGTGTCATACGCGTTTTTAGCGTCTAAAACAGACGGGGATCATGTTTTCGACGCGAAACACTCGCGGATGTCCGATATAGGAGAGTTCTTGAATGAATTGAACGAATACATCGTCCGGATGTGTAACACGGCGTATCTCGGATGTCCGAGATACAAGAGTTCTTGAACGAATTGAACGAAATGCGGTGCATCGTTCGTTTCGCTTGCAAAACGTGAGAACGAGCAAGATTTCACCGTCCGGAAGTGTAACACGGCGTATCTCTTCCATTTCTCATCGGATTCGTGCGAATCAAGTGTCATACGCGTTTTTAGCGTCTAATACAGACGGGGACCATTTTTTCGACGCGAAACACTCGCGGATGTCCGAGATGCGAGAGTTCTTGAACGAATTGAACGAAATCATCGTCCGGAAGTGTAACACGGCGTATCTCGGTCATTTCTCATCGGATTCGTGCGAATCAATTGTCATACGCGTTTTTAGCGTCTAAAACAGACGGGGACCATGTTTTCGACGCGAAACACTCGCGGATGTCCGAGATACGAGAGTTCATGAACGAATTGAACGAAACGCGGTGCATCGTGCGTTTTGCTTGCAAAACGTGAGAGCTAGAAAGATTTCATCGTCCGGAAGTGTAACACGGTGTATCTCGGCCATTTCTCAACGGATTCGTGCGAATCAAGTGTCATACGCGTTTTTAGCGTCTACAACAGACGGGGACCACGTTTTCGACGCGAAACACTCGCAGATGTCCGAGATACGAGAGTTTTTGAACGAATTGAACGAAACGCGCTGCATCGTGCGCTTCGTTTGCAAAACGTGAGAACTACCAAGATTTCATCGTCCGGAAGTGTAACACGGCGTATCTCGGCCATTTCTCAACGGATTCGTACGAATCAAGTGTCATACGCGTTTTTAGCGTCTAAAACAGACGCGGACCACGTTTTCGACGCGAAATACTCGCGGATGTCCGGGATACGAGAGTTCTTGGACGAATTGAACGAATTCATCGTCCGGAAGTGTAACACGGCGTATCTCAGCCACTTCTCAACGGATTCGTGCGAATCAAGTGTCATACGCGTTTTTAGCGTCTACAACAGACGGGGACCACGTTTTCGACGCGAAACACTCGCGGATGTCCGAGATACGAGAGTTCTTGAACGAATTGAACGAATTCATCGTCCCGAAGTGTAATATGGCGTATCTCGGCCATTTCTCAACGGAATTGTGCGAATCAAGTGTCATACGCGTTTTTAGCGTCTAAAACAGACGGGGAGGATGTTTTCAACGCGAAACATTCGCGGATGTCCGAGATACGAAAGTTCTTGAACGAATTGAACAAAACGCGGTGCATCGTGCGTTTCGCTTGCAAAACGTGAGAACTAGCAAGATTTCATCGTCCGGAAGTGTAACACGGCGTATCTCGGCCATTTCTCAACGGATTCGTGCGAATCACATGTCATACGCGTTTTTAGCGTCTAAAACAGACGGGGACCACGTTTTCGACGCGAAACACTTGCGGATGTCCGAGATACGACAGTTCTTGAACGAATTGAACGAAACGCGGTTCATCGTGCGTTTCGCTTGCAAAACTTGAGAGCTAGCAAGATTTCATCGTCCGGAAGTGTAACACGGCGTATCTCGGCCATTTCTCAACGGATTCGTGCGAATCATGTGTCATACGCGTTTTTAGCGTCTAAAACAGACGGGGACCAGGTTTTCGACGCGAAACACTCGCGGATGTCCGAGATACGAGAGTTCTTGAACGAATTGAACGAATACATCGTCCGGATATGTAACACGGCGTATCTCGGATGTCCGAGATACAAGAGTTCTTGAACGAATGAACGAACCGCGGTGCATCGTTCGTTTCGCTTGCAAAACGTGAGAACTAACAAGATTTCACCGTCCGGAAGTGTAACACGGCGTATCTCTTCCATTTCTCATCGGATTCGTGCGAATCAAGTGTCATACGCGTTTTTAGCGTCTAAAACAGACGGGGACCATTTTTTCGACGCGAAACACTCGCGGATGTCCGAGATACGAGAGTTCTTGAACGAATTGAACGAATTCATCGTCCGGAAGTGTAACACGGCGTATCTCGGTCATTTCTCATCGGATTCGTGCGAATCAAGTGTCATACGCGTTTTTAGCGTCTAAAACAGACGGGGACCACGTTTTCGACGCGAAACACTCGCGGATGTCCAAGATACGAGAGTTCTTGAACGAATTGTACGAATACATCGTCCGGAAGTGTAACACGGCGTATCTCGGCCACTTCTCAACGGATTCGTGCGAATCAAGTGTCATACGCGTTTTTAGCGTCTACAACAGGCGGGGACCACGTTTTCGACGCGAAACACTCGCGGATGTCCGAGATACGAGAGTTCTTGAACGAATTGAACGAAACGCGGTGCATCGTGCGTTTCGCTTGCAAAACGTGAGAACTAGCAAGATTTTACCGTCCGGAAGTGTAACACGGCGTATCTCTTCCATTTCTCATCGGATTCGTGCGAATCAAGTGTCATACGCGTTTTTAGCGTCTAAAACAGACGGCGACCATTTTTTCAACGCGAAACACTCACGGATGTCCGAGATACGAAAGTTCTTGAACGAATTGAACAAATTCATCGTCCGGAAGTGTAACACGGCGTATCTCGGTCATTTCTCATCGGATTCGTGCGAATCAAGTGTCATACGCGTTTTTAGCGTCTAAAACAGACGCGGACCACGTTTTCGACGCGAAACACTCGCGGATGTCCGAGATGCGAGAGTTCTTGGACGAATTGAACGAAACGCGGTGCATCGTGTGTTTCGCTTGAAAAAAGTGAGAACTAGCAAGATTTCATCGTCCGGAAGTGTAACACGGCGTATCTCGGCCATTTTACAACGGATTCGTGCGAATCAAGTGTCATACGCGTTTTTAGCGTCTAAAACAGACGGGGACCACGTTTTCGACGCGAAACACTCGCGGGTGTCCGAGATACGAGAGTTCTTGAACGAATTGAACGAAACGCGGTGCATCGTGCGTTTTGCTTGCAAAACGTGAGAGCTAGCAAGATTTCATCGTCCGGAAGTGTAACACGGTGTATCTCGGCCATTTCTCAACGGATTCGTGCGAATCAAGTGTCATACGCGTTTTTAGCGTCTACAACAGACGGTGACCACATTTTCGACGCGAAACACTCGCGGATGTCCGAGATACGAGAGATCTTGAACGAATTGAACGAATTCATGTCCCGAAGTGTAATATGGCGTATCTCGGCCATTTCTCAACGGATTTGTTCCAATCAAGTGTCATACGCGTTTTTAGCGTCTAAAACAGACGGGGACCATGTTTTCAACGCGAAACACTCGCGGATGTCCGAGATACGAGAGTTCTTGGACGAATTGTACGAATACATCGTCCGGAAGTGTAACACGGCGTATCTCGGTCACTTCTCAACGGATTCGTGCGAATCAAGTGTCATACGCGTTTTTAGCGTCTACAACAGGCGGGGACCACGTTTTCGACGCGAAACACTCGCGGATGTCCGAGATACTAGAGTTCTTGAACGAATTGAACGAATACATCGTCCGGAAGTGTAACACGGCGTATCTCGGCCACTTCTCAACGGATTCGTGCGAATCAAGTGTCATACGCGTTTTTAGCGTCTAAAACAGACGGGGACCACGTTTTCGACGCGAAACACTCGCGGATGTCCGAGATACGAGAGTTCTTGAACGAATTGGACGAAACGCGGTGCATCGTGCGTTTCGCTTGCAAAACGTAAGAACTAGCAAGATTTCATCGTCCGGAAGTGTAACACGGCGTATCTCGGCCATTTCTCAACGGATTCGTGCGAATCAAGTGTCATACGCCTTTTTAGCGTCTAAAACAGAGGGGGACCATGTTTTCAACGCGAAACACTCGGGGATGTCCGAGGTACGAGAGTTCTTGAACGATTTGAACGAATCGCGGTGCATCGTGCGTTTAGCTTGCAAAACGTGAGAACTAGCAAGATTTCATCGTCCGGAAGTGTAACACGGCGTATCTCGGCCATTTCTCAACGGATTCGTGCGAATCAAGTGTCATACGCGTTTTTAGCGTCTACAACAGGCGGGGACCACGTTTTCGACGCGAAACACTCGCGGATGTCCGAGATACGAGAGTTCTTGGACGAATGAACGAATTCATCGTCCGAAAGTGTAACACGGCGTATCTCGGTCATTTCTCATCGGATTCGTGCGTATCAAGTGTCATACGCATTTTTAGCGTCTAAAACTGACGGGGACCATGTTTTCGACGCGAAACACTCGCGGATGTCCGAGATACGAGAGCATGCTGTACAAGTTTCATAAACTTCGTACGGCTGGAAGCGGAGTTTGAAAAAAATTGTCATCATCCGAATTTCCGCTCAGCGACCAAGTGCCGTCGTAGCTGTATGTAAGTTCATCGAGACATGCGAACCGACCGTACGATCTTCTTCAAAGTTGCAGGAGTGCTCTCGATTGGCGACACGAGCATTCCCTACAAGTTTCATAAACTTCTTACGTCTGGAAGGGGAGTTAGACACAAATTGTCATCATCCCAATTTCCGCTCAGCGACCAAGTCCCTACGTAGCTGCATGTAAGTTCATCGAGAACTCTGAACCAACCGTACGATGATCTTCAAACTTGCAGGAGTGCTCTCGATAGGCGACACGAGCATTCTGTACAAGTTTCATAAACTTCGTACGGCTGGAAGGGGAGTTAGACACAAATTGTCATCTACAACGCAGTTTCCGACAGCGACCAAGTCCCGTCGCAGCTGTATGTAAGTTCATCGAGAAATGCGAACCGACCGTACGATGTTCTTCAAACTTGCAGGAGTGCTCTCGATTGGCGACATGACCAGTCTGTACAAGTTTCATAAACTTCGTACGGCTGGAAGGGGAGTTAGACACAAATTGTCATCTACAACGCAGTTTCCGCTCAGCGACCAAGTCCCGTCGTAGCTGTATGTAAGTTCATCGACAAATGCGAACCGACCGTACGATGTTCTTCAAACTTGCAGGAGTGCTCTCGAATGGCGACACTAGCATTCTGTATAAGTTTCATAAACTTCGTACGGCTGGAAGGGGAGTTAGACACAAATTGTCATCTACAACGCAGTTTCCGACAGCGACCAAGTCCCGTCGCAGCTGTATGTAAGTTCATCGAGAAATGCGAACCGACCGTACGATCATCTTCAAACTTGCAGGAGTGCTCTCGATTGGCGACACGAGCATTCTCTACAAGTTTCATAAACTTCGTACGGCTGGAAGGGGAGTTAGACACAAATTGTCATCATCCGAATTTCCGCTCAGCGACCAAGTCCCTTCGTAGCAGCATGTAAGTTCATCGAGAAATATGAACCGACCATACGATCATCTTCAGACTTGCAGGAGTGATCTCGATTGGCGACACGAGCATTCTGTACAAGTTTCATAAACTTCGTACGGCTGGAAGAGGAGTTAGACACAAATTGTCATCTACAACGCAGTACTGGATACTTCCCGTTCAGCGAGTAAGTCCCGTCGTAGATGTATGTACGTTCATCGAGAAATGTGAACCGACCGTACGATCTTCTTCAAACTTGCAGGAGTGCTCTCGATTGGCGACACGAGCATTCTCTACAAGTTTCATAAACTTCGTACGGCTGGAAGGGGAGTTAGACACAATCTGTCATCTACAACGCAGTTTCCGCTCAGCGACCAAGTCCCGTCGTAGCTGTATGTAAGTTCATCGAGAAATGCGAACCGACTGTACGATCTTCTTCAAACTTGCAGGAGTGCTCTCGATTGGCGACACGAGCATTCTCTACAAGTTTCATAAACTTCTTACGGCTGGAAGGGGAGTTAGACACAAATTGTCTTCATCCGAATTTCCGCTCAGCGACAAAGTCCCTACGTAGCTGCATGTAAGTTCATCGAGAAATCTGAACCGACCGTACGATCACCTTCAAACTTGCAGGAGTGCTCTCGATTGGCGACACGATCAGTCTGTACCAGTTTCATAAACTTCGTACGGCTGGAAGGGGAGTTAGACACAAATTGTCATCCACAACGCAGTTTCCGCTCAGCGACCAAGTCCCGTCGTAGCTGTATGTAAGTTCATCGAGAAATGCGAACCGACCGTACGATCATCTTCAAACTTGCAGGAGTGCTCTCGATTGGCGACACGAGCATTCTCTACAAGTTTCATAAACTTCGTACGGCTGGAAGGGGAGTTAGACACAAATTGTCATCATCCGAATTTCCGCTCAGCGACCAAGTCCCGTCGTGGCTGTATGTAAGTTCATCGAGAATTGCGAACCGACCGTACGATCTTCTTCAAACTTGTAGGAGTGCTCTCGATTGGCGACACGAACATTTTCTACAAGTTTCATAAACTTCGTACAGCTGGAAGGGGAGTTAGAGACAAATTGTCATCATCCGAATTTCCGCTCTGCGACCAAGTCCCATCGTAGCAGCATGTAAGTTCATCGAGAAATCTGAACCGACCATACGATCATCTTCAGACTTGCAGGAGTGATCTCCATTGGCGACACGAGCATTCTGTACAAGTTTCATAAATTTCGTACGGCTGGAAGAGCAGTTAGACATAAATTGTCATCTACCACGCAGTATTGGATACTTCCCGTTCAGCGACTAAGTCCCGTCGTAGATGTATGTACGTTCATCGAGAAATGTGAACCGACCGTACGATCTTCTTCAAACTTGCAGGAGTGCTCTCGATTGACGACACGAGCATGCTGTACAAGTTTCATAAACTTCGTATGGCTGGAAGCGGAGTTTGAAAAAAATTGTCATCATCCGAATTTCCGCTCAGCGACCAAGTCACTTCGTAGCTGCATGTAAGTTCATCGGGACATCTGAACCGACCGTACGATCATCTTCAAACTTGCAGGAGTGCTCTCGATTGGCGACACGAGCATTCTCTATAAGTTTCATAAACTTCGCAAGGCTGGAAGGGGAGTTAGACACAAATTGTCATCTACAACGCAGTTTCCGCTCAGCGACCAAGTCCCGTCGTAGCTGTATGTAAGTTCATCGAGAAATGCGAACCGACCGTACGATCTCCTTCAAACTTGCAGGAGTGCTCTCGATTGGCGACACGAGCATTCACTACAAGTTTCATAAACTTCGTACGGCTGGAAGGGGAGTTAGACACAAATTGTCATCATCCGAATTTCCGCTCAGCGACCAAGTCCCTTCGTAGCAGCATGTAAGTTCATCGAGAAATATGAACCGACCATACGATCATCTTCAGACTTGCAGGAGTGATCTCGATTGGCGACACGAGCATTCTGTACAAGTTTCATAAACTTCGTACGGCTGGAAGAGGAGTTAGACACAAATTGTCATCTACAACGCAGTACTGGATACTTCCCGTTCAGCGAGTAAGTCCCGTCGTAGATGTATGTACGTTCATCGAGAAATGTGAACCGACCGTACGATCTTCTTCAAACTTGCAGGAGTGCTCTCGATTGGCGACACGAGCATTCTCTACAAGTTTCATAAACTTCGTACGGCTGGAAGGGGAGTTAGACACAATCTGTCATCTACAACGCAGTTTCCGCTCAGCGACCAAGTTCCGTCGTAGCTGTATGTAAGTTCATCGAGAAATGCGAACCGACCGTACGATCTTCTTCAAACTTGCAGGAGTGCTCTCGATTGGCGACACGAGCATTCTCTACAAGTTTCATAAACTTCTTACGGCTGGAAGGGGAGTTAGACACAAATTGTCTTCATCCGAATTTCCGCTCAGCGACAAAGTCCCTACGTAGCTGCATGTAAGTTCATCGAGAAATCTGAACCGACCGTACGATCACCTTCAAACTTGCAGGAGTGCTCTCGATTGGCGACACGATCAGTCTGTACAAGTTTCATAAACTTCGTACGGCTGGAAGAGGAGTTAGACACAAATTGTCATCTACAACGCAGTACTGGATACTTCCCGTTCAGCGAGTAAGTCCCGTCGTAGATGTATGTACGTTCATCGAGAAATGTGAACCGACCGTACGATCTTCTTCAAACTTGCAGGAGTGCTCTCGATTGGCGACACGAGCATTCTCTACAAGTTTCATAAACTTCGTACGGCTGGAAGGGGAGTTAGACACAATCTGTCATCTACAACGCAGTTTCCGCTCAGCGACCAAGTCCCGTCGTAGCTGTATGTAAGTTCATCGAGAAATGTGTACCGACCGTACGATCTCCTTCAAACTTGCAGGAGTGCTCTCGATTGGGACTCGAGCATTCTCTACAAGTTTCATAAACTTCGTAAGGCTGGAAGCGGAGTGTGAAAAAAATTGTCATGATCCGAATTTCCGCTCAGCGACCAAGTCCCTTCGTAGCTACGTGTAAGTTCATCGAGAAATCTGAACCGACCGTACGATCTTCTTCAAACTTGCAGGAGTGCTCTCGATTGGCGACACGAGCATTCTCTACAAGTTTCATAAACTCGGCGGCCGGTGCATTGACCTGCGTCTCAGTAAGAGTAAGCATTGTAAACAAATGCGAGAGTGAATCTCGCCGAAGATCGGAGCAGGCTTTGCCTGTTGGAAAGAGGACGGAGCTTGACCCCTCTGCACTTCCCCCAGAATCGCTAAAACCAACACATCTCGTCGAGCTATTTTGCGGGTTTCTAACATGCCTGTGCTTGCTGCCTGTGCTTGCTGTGCTGCCTGTGCTTGCTCCCTGTGCTTGCTGTGCTGCCTGTGCTTGCTGTGCTGCCTGTGTTTGCTGTGCTGCCTGTGCTTGCTGCCTGTGCTTGCTGTGCTGCCTGTGCTTGCTGCCTGTGCTACCTGTGCTGCCTGTGCTTGCTGTGCTGCCTGTGCTTGCTGCCTGTGCTTGCTGCCTGTGCTTGCTGCCTGTGCTTGCTGCCTGTGCTTGCTGTGCTGCCTGTGCTTGCTGCCTGTGCTTGCTGTGCTGCCTGTGCTTGCTGCCTGTGCTTGCTGTGCTTGCTATGCTGCCCGTGCAAGCTGCCTGTGCTTGCTGCCTGTGCTTGCCGCCTGTGCTTGCTGTGCTGCCTGTGCTTGCTGCCTGTGCTTGCTGTGCTGCCTGTGCTTGGTGTGCTGCCTGTTCTTGCTGTGCTGCCTGTGCTTGCTGCCTGTGCTTGCTGTGCTTGCTGTGCTGCCTGTGCTTGCTGTGCTGCCTGTGCTTGCTGCCTGTGCTTGCTGTGCTGCCTGAGCTTGCTGCGCTGCCTGTGCTTGCTGTGCTGCCTGTGCTTGCTGCCTGTGCTTGCTGTGCTGCCTGTGCTTGCTGCCTGTGCTTGCTGTGCTGCCTGTGCTTGCTGCCTGTGCTTGCTGTGCTGCCTGGGCTTGCTGCCTGGGCTTGCTGCCTGTGCTTGCAGTGCTGCCTGTGCTTGCTGTGCTGCCTGTGCTTGCTGCCTATGCTTGCTGTGCTGCCTGTGCTGTGCTGCCTGTGCTTGCTGCCTGTGCTTGCTGTGCTGCCCGTGTTTGCTATGCTGCCTGTGCTTGCTGCCTGTGCTTGCTGTGCTGCCTGTTAGCGATGCATTTGATTTCGCCCATAACACGCGGTAATTCGACAGTGGCGCACGACAGTGCGTTGCTGTGTCACCTGTTTTTGGAGGCGCCGAGAGTCGCGGATCATATGTTTACCTCGGCGGCCGGTGCATTGACCAGCGTCTCAGTAAGAGTAAGCATTGTAAACAAATGCGAGAGTGAATCTCGCCGAAGATCGGAGCAGGCTTTGCCTGTTGGAAAGAGGACGGAGCTTGACCCCTCTGCACTTCCCCCAGAATCGCTAAAACCGACACTTCTCCTCGAGCTATTTTGCCGGTTTCTAACATGCCTAAGCTTGCTGCCTGTGCTTGCTGCCTGTGCTTGCTGCCTGTGCTGCCTATGCTTGCTGCCTGTGCTTGCAGTGCTGCCTGTGCTTGCTGCCTGTGCTTGCTGTTCTGCCTGTGCTTGCTGCCTGTGCTTGTTGTGCTGCCTGTGCTTCCTGTGCTGCCTGTGCTTGCTGCCTGTGCTTGCTGTGCTGCCTGTGCTTGCTGTGCTGCCTGTGTTTGCTGTGCTGCCTGTGCTTGCTGCCTGTGCTTGCTGTGCTGCCTGTTAGCGATGCATTTGATTTCGCCCATAACACGCGGTAATTCGACAGTGGCATACGACAGTGTGTTGCTGTGTCACCTGTTTTTGGAGGCGCCGAGAGTCGCGGATCATATGTTTACCTCGGCGGCCGGTGCATTGATCTGCGTCTCAGTAAGAGTAAGCATTGTAAAGAAATGCGAGAGTGAATCTCGCCGAACATCGGAGCAGGCTTTGCCTGTCGGAAAGAGGATGGAGCTTGACCCCTCTGCACTTCCCCCAGAATCGCTAAAACGAACACATCTCGTCGAGCTATTTTGCGGGTTTCTAACATGCCTGTGCTTGCTGCCTGTGCTTGCTGTGCTGCCTGTGCTTGCCGCCTGTGCTTGCTGTGCTGCCTGTGCTTGCTGCCTGTGCTTGCTGTGCTGCCTGTTAGCGATGCATTTTATTTCGCCCTAACACGCGGTAATTCGACAGTGGCACACGACAGTGCGTTGCTGTGTCACCTGTTTTTGGAGGCGCCGAGAGTCGCGGATCATATGTTTACCTCGGCGGCCGGTGCATTGACCTGTGTCTCAGTAAGAGTAAGCATTGTAAACAAATGCGAGAGTGAATCTCGCCGAAGATCGGAGCAGGCTTTGCCTGTTGGAAAGAGGACGGAGCTTGACCCCTCTGCATTTCCCCCAGAATCGCTAAAACGAACACATCTCGTCGAGCTATTTTGCGGGTTTCTGACATGCCTTTGCTTGCTGCCTGTGCTTGCTGTGCTGCCTGTGCTTGCTGCCTGTGCTTGCTGTGTTGCCTGTGCTTGCTGTGCTGCCTGTGTTTGCTGCCTGTGCTTGCTGCCTGTGCTTGCTGTGATGCCTGTGCTTGCTGTGCTGCCTGTGCTTGCTGCCTGTGTTTGCTGTGCTGCCTGTGCTTGCTGTGCTGCCTGTGTTTGCTGTGCTGCCTGTGCTGCCTGTGCTTGCTGCCTGTGCTTGCTGTGCTGCCTGTGCTGCCTGTGTTTGCTGCCTATGCTTGCTGTGCTGCCTGTGCTTGCTGTGCTGCCTGTGTTTGCTGTGCTGCCTGTGCTTGCTGCCTGTGCTTGCTGTGCTGCCTGTGCTTGCTGTGCTGCCTGTGCTTGCTGCCTGTGCTCGCTGTACTTGCTGTACTGCCTGTGCTTGCTGTGCTGCCTGTGCTTGCCGCCTGTGCTTGCTGTGCTGCCTGTGCTTGCTGCCAGTGCTTGCTGTGCTGCCTGTTAGCGATGCATTTTATTTCGCCCATAACACGCGGTAATTCGACAGTGGCACACGACAGTGCGTTGCTGTGTCACCTGTTTTTGGAGGCGCCGAGAGTCGCGGATCATATGTTTACCTCGGCGGCCGGTGCATTGACCTGTGTCTCAGTAAGAGTAAGCATTGTAAACAAATGCGAGAGTGAATCTCGCAGAAGATCGGAGCAGGCTTTGCCTGTTGGAAAGAGGACGGAGCTTGACCCTTCTGCACTTCCCCCAGAATCGCTAAAACGAACTCGTCGAGCAATTTTGCGGGTTCCTAACATGCCTGTGCTTGCTGTGCTGCCTGTGCTTGCTGCCTGTGCTTGCTGTGCTGCCTGTGCTGTGCTGCCTGTGCTTGCTGCCTGTGCTTGCTGTGCTGCCTGTGTTTGCTGTGCTGCCTGTGCTTGCTGTGCTGCCTGTGCTTGCTGCCTGTGCTTGCTGCCTGTGCTTGCTGTACTTGCTATGCTGTCTGTGCTTGCTGTGCCGCCTGTGCTTGCTGCCTGTGCTTGCTGTGCTGCCTGTGCTTGCTGTGCTGCCTGTGCTTGCTGCCTGTGCTTGCTGTGCTGCCTGTGCTTGCTGCCTGTGCTTGCTGTGCTGCCTGTGCTTGCTGTGCTGCCTGTGCTTGCTGCCTGTGCTTGCTGTGCTGCCAGTGCTTGCTGTGGTTGCTGTGCTGCCTGTGCTTGGTGTGCTGCCTGTGCTGCTTGTGCTTGCTGCCTGTGCTTGCTGTGCTGCCTGTGTTTGCTGTGCTGCCTGTGCTTGCTGCCTGTGCTTGCTGCCTGTGCTTGCTGTGCTGCCTGTGCTTGCTGTGCTGCCTGTGCTGCCTGTGCTTGCTGCCTGTGCTTGCTGTGCTGCCTGTGCTTGCTGCCTGTGCTTACTGTGCTGCCTGTGTTTGCTGTGCTGCCTGTGCTTGCTGTGCTGCCTGCGCTTGCTGCCTGTGCTTGCTGTGCTGCCTGTGTTTGCTGTGCTGCCCGTGCTTGCTGCCTGTGCTTGCTGTGCTGCCAGTGCTTGCTGCCTGTGCTTGCTGTGCTGCCTGTGCTTGCTGCCTGTGCTTGCTGTGCTGCCTGTGTTTGCTGTGCTGAATGTGCTTGCTGTGCTGCCTGCGCTTGCTGCCTGTGCTTGCTGTGCTGCCTGTGTTTGCTGTGCTGCCCGTGCTTGCTGCCTGTGCTTGCTGTGCTGCCAGTGCTTGCTGCCTGTGCTTGCTGTGGTTGCTGTGCTGCCTGTGCTTGGTGTGCTGCCTGTGCTTGGTGTGCTGCCTGTGCTTGCTGCCTGTGCTTGCTGTGCTGCCTGTGCTGCCTGTGCTTGCTGCCTGTGCTTGCTGTGCTGCCTGTGTTTGCTGCCTGTGCTTGCTGTGCTCGCTGTGCTGCCTGTGCTGCCTGTGCTTGCTGCCTGTGTTTGCTGTGCTGTCTGTGCTGCCTGTGCTTGCTGCCTGTGCTTGCTGTGCTGCCTGTGTTTGCTGCCTGTGCTTGCTGTGCTGCCAGTGCTTGCTGCCTGTTCTTGGTGTGGTTGCTGTGCTGCCTGTGCTTGGTGTGCTGCCTGTGCTTGCTGCCAGTGCTTGCTGTGCTGCCTGTGCTTGCTGGCTGTGCTTGCTGCCTGTGCTTGCTGTGCTGCCTGTGCTTGCTGGCTGTGCTTGCTGCCTGTGCTTGCTGTGCTGCCTGTGCTTGCTGCCTGTGCTTGCTGTGCTGCCTGTGCTTGCTGCCTGTGCTTGCTGTGCTGCCTGTGCTTGCTGCCTGTGCTTGCTGTGCTGCCTGTGCTGTGCTGCCTGTGCTTGCTGCCTGTGCTTGCTGTGCTGCCTGTGTTTGCTGTGCTGCCTGTGCTTGCTGTGCTGCCTGTGCTTGCTGCCTGTGCTTGCTGCCTGTGCTTGCTGTACTTGCTATGCTGTCTGTGCTTGCTGTGCCGCCTGTGCTTGCTGCCTGTGCTTGCTGTGCTGCCTGTGCTTGCTGTGCTGCCTGTGCTTGCTGCCTGTGCTTGCTGTGCTGCCTGTGCTTGCTGTGCTGCCTGTGCTTGCTGCCTGTGCTTGCTGTGCTGCCAGTGCTTGCTGTGGTTGCTGTGCTGCCTGTGCTTGGTGTGCTGCCTGTGCTGCTTGTGCTTGCTGCCTGTGCTTGCTGTGCTGCCTGTGTTTGCTGTGCTGAATGTGCTTGCTGTGCTGCCTGCGCTTGCTGCCTGTGCTTGCTGTGCTGCCTGTGTTTGCTGTGCTGCCCGTGCTTGCTGCCTGTGCTTGCTGTGCTGCCAGTGCTTGCTGCCTGTGCTTGCTGTGGTTGCTGTGCTGCCTGTGCTTGGTGTGCTGCCTGTGCTTGGTGTGCTGCCTGTGCTTGCTGCCTGTGCTTGCTGTGCTGCCTGTGCTGCCTGTGCTTGCTGCCTGTGCTTGCTGTGCTGCCTGTGTTTGCTGCCTGTGCTTGCTGTGCTCGCTGTGCTGCCTGTGCTGCCTGTGCTTGCTGCCTGTGTTTGCTGTGCTGTCTGTGCTGCCTGTGCTTGCTGTGCTGCCTGTGTTTGCTGCCTGTGCTTGCTGTGCTGCCAGTGCTTGCTGCCTGTTCTTGGTGTGGTTGCTGTGCTGCCTGTGCTTGGTGTGCTGCCTGTGCTTGGTGTGCTGCCTGTGCTTGCTGCCAGTGCTTGCTGTGCTGCCTGTGCTTGCTGGCTGTGCTTGCTGCCTGTGCTTGCTGTGCTGCCTGTGCTTGCTGGCTGTGCTTGCTGCCTGTGCTGAGCTGTGCTGCCTGTGCTTGCTGCCTGTGCTTGCTGTGCTGCCTGTGCTTGCTGCCTGTGCTTGCTGTGCTGCCTGTGCTTGCTGCCTGTGCTTGCTGTGCTGCCTTTGCTTGCTGCCTGTACCTGCTGCCTGTGCTTGCTGTACTTGCTATGCTGCCTGTGCTTGCTGTGCTGCCTGTGCTTGCTGCCTGTGCTTGCTGTGCTGCCTGTGCTTGCTGCCTGTGCTTGCTGTGCTGCCTGTGCTTGCTGCCTGTGCTTGCTGTGCTGCCTTTGCTTGCTGCCTGTACCTGCTGCCTGTGCTTGCTGTACTTGCTATGCTGCCTGTGCTTGCTGTGCTGCCTGTGCTTGCTGCCTGTGCTTGCTGTGCTGCCTGTGCTTGCTGCCTGCGCTTGCTGTGCTGCCCGTGCTTGCTGCCTGTGCTTGCTGTGCTGCCTGTGCTTGCTGCCTGTGCTTGCTGTGCTGCCTGTGTTTGCTGTGCTGCCTGTGCTTGCTGCCTGTGCTTGCTGTGCTACCTGTGCTTGCTGCCTGTGCTTGCTGTGTTGCCTGTGTTTGCTGTGCTGCCTGTGCTTGCTGTGCTGCCTGTGCTTGCTGCCTGTGCTTGCTGTGCTGCCTGTGCTTGCTGCCTGTGCTCGCTGTGCTGCCTGTGCTGCCTGTGCTTGCTGCCTGTGCTTGCTGTGCTGCCTGTGCTTGCTGCCTGTGCTTGCTGTGCTCTCTGTGCTTGCTGCCTGTGCTTGCTGTGCTGCCTGTGCTTGCTGCCTGTGCTGTGCTGCCTGTGCTTGCTGTGCTGCCTGTGTTTGCTGTGCTGCCTGTGCTTGCTGTGCTGCCTGTGTTTGCTGTGCTGCCTGTGCTTGCTGCCTGTGCTTGCTGTGCTGCCTGTGCTTGCTGCCTGTGCTTGCTGTGCTGCCTGTGCTTGCTGCCAGTGCGTGCTGCCTGTGCTTGCTGCCTGTGCTTGCTGTGCTGCCTGTACTTGCTGTGCTGCCTGTGCTTGCTGCCTGTGCTTGCTGTCTGTGCTTGCTGTGCTGCCTGTGCTTGCTGCCTGTGCTTGCTGTGCTGCCTGTGCTTGCTGCCTGTGCTTGCTGTGCTGCCTGTGCTTGCTGCCAGTGCTTGCTGTGCTGCCTGTGCTTGCTGCCTGTGCTTGCTGTGCTGCCTGTACTTGCTGTGCTGCCTGTGCTTGCTGCCTGTGCTTGCTGTGCTGCCTGTGCTTGCTGCCTGTGCTTGCTGCCTGTGCTCGCTGTGCTGCCTATGCTGCCTGTGCTTGCTGCCTGTGCTTGCTGTGCCGCCTGTGCTTGCTGTGTTGCCTGTGTTTGCTGTGCTGCCTGTGCTTGCTGCCTGTGCTTGCTGTGCTGCCTGTGTTTGCTGTGCTGCCTGTGCTTGCTGCCTGTGCTTGCTGTGCTGCCTGTGCTTGCTGCCTGTGCTTGCTGCCTGTGCTTGCTGTGCTGCCTGTGCTTGCTGCCTGTGCTTGCTGTGTTGCCTGTGCTTGCTGCCTGTGCTGTGCTGCCTGTGCTTGCTGTGCTGCCTGTGTTTGCTGTGCTGCCTGTGCTTGCTGTGCTGCCTGTGTTTGCTGTGCTGCCTGTGCTTGCTGCCTGTGCTTGCTGTGCTGCCTGTACTTGCTGTGCTGCCTGTGCTTGCTGCCTGTGCTTGCTGTCTGTGCTTGCTGTGCTGCCTGTGCTTGCTGTGCTGCCTGTGCTTGCTGCCTGTGCTTGCTGTGCTGCCTGTGCTTGCTGCCAGTGCGTGCTGCCTGTGCTTGCTGCCTGTGCTTGCTGTGCTGCCTGTACTTGCTGTGCTGCCTGTGCTTGCTGCCTGTGCTTGCTGTCTGTGCTTGCTGTGCTGCCTGTGCTTGCTGCCTGTGCTTGCTGTGCTGCCTGTGCTTGCTGCCTGTGCTTGCTGTGCTGCCTGTGCTTGCTGCCAGTGCTTGCTGTGCTGCCTGTGCTTGCTGCCTGTGCTTGCTGTGCTGCCTGTACTTGCTGTGCTGCCTGTGCTTGCTGCCTGTGCTTGCTGTGCTGCCTGTGCTTGCTGCCTGTGCTTGCTGCCTGTGCTCGCTGTGCTGCCTATGCTGCCTGTGCTTGCTGCCTGTGCTTGCTGTGCCGCCTGTGCTTGCTGTGTTGCCTGTGTTTGCTGTGCTGCCTGTGCTTGCTGCCTGTGCTTGCTGCCTGTGCTTGCTGTGCTGCCTGTGTTTGCTGTGCTGCCTGTGCTTGCTGCCTGTGCTGCCTGTGCTTGCTGCCTGTGCTTGCTGCCTGTGCTGCCTGTGCTTGCTGCCTGTGCTTGCTGTGTTGCCTGTGCTTGCTGCCTGTGCTTGCTGTGCTGCCTGTGCTTGCTGCCTGTGCTTGCTGTGCTGCCTGTGCTGCCTTTGCTTGCTGTGCTGCCTGTGCTTGCTGCCTGTGCTAGCTGCCTGTGCTTGCTGTACTGCCTGTGCTTGCTGCCTGTGCTTGCTGTGCTGTGCTTGCTGTGCTGCCTGTGCTTGCTGTGCTGCCTGTGCTGCCTGTGCTTGCTGCCTGTGCTTGCTGTGCCGCCTGTGCTTGCTGCCTGTGCTTGCTGTGTTGCCTGTGTTTGCTGTGCTGCCTGTGCTTGCTGCCTGTGCTTGCTGTGCTGCCTGTGCTTGCTGTGCTGCCTGTGTTTGCTGTGCTGCCTGTGCTTGCTGCCTGTGCTTGCTGTGCTGCCTGTGTTTGCTGTGCTGCCTGTGCTAGCTGCCTGTGCTTGCTGTGCTGCCTGTGCTTGCTGTGCTGCCTGTGTTTGCTGCCTGTGCTTGCTGTTATGCCTGTGCTTGCTGCCTGTGCTGCCTGTGTTTGCTGTGCTGCCTGTGCTTGCTGCCTGTGCTTGCTGCCTGTGCTTGCTGTGCTGCCTGTGCTTGCTGTGTTGCCTGTGTTTGCTGTGCTGCCTGTGCTTGCTGCCTGTGCTTGCTGTGCTGCCTGTTAGCGATGCATTTGATTTCGCCCATAACACGCGGTAATTCGTCAGTGGCACACGACAGTGCGTTTCTGTGTCACCTGTTTTTGGAGGCGCCGAGAGTCACGGATCATATGTTTACCTCGGCGGCCGGTGCATTGACCTGCGTCTCAGTAAGAGTAAGCATTGTAAACAAATGCGAGAGTGAATCTCGCCGAAGATCGGAGCAGGCTTTGCCTGTTGGAAAGAGGACGGAGCTCGACCCCTCTGCATTTCCCCCAGAATCGCTAAAACGAACACATCACGTCGAGCTATTTTGCGGGTTTCTGACTTGCCTGTGCTTGCTGCCTGTGCTTGCTGTGCTGCCTGTGCTTGCAGTGCTGCCTGTGCTTGCCGTGTTGCCTGTGTTTGCTGTGCTGCCTGTGCTTGCTGTGCTGCCTGTTAGCGATGCATTTGATTTCGCCCATAACACGCGGTAATTCGACAGTGGCATACGACAGTGCGTTGCTGTGTCACCTGTTTTTGGAGGCGCCGAGAGTCGCGGATCATATGTTTACCTCGGCGGCCGGTGCATTGACCAGCGTCTCAGTAAGAGTAAGCATTGCAAACAAATGCGAGAGTGAATCTCGCCGAACATCGGAGCAGGCTTTGGCTGTTCGAAAGACGATGGAGCTTGACCCCTCTGCACTTCCCCCAGAATCGCTAAAACGAACACATCTCGTCGAGCTATTTTGCGGGTTTCTAACATGCCTGTGCTTGCTGCCTGTGCTTGCTGTGCTGCCTGTGCTTGCTGTACTGCCTGTGCTTGCTGTGCTGCCTGTGCTTGCTGCCTGTGCTTGCAGTGCTGCCTGTGCTTGCTGTGCTGCCTGTGCTTGCTGCCTGTGCTTGCTGTGCTGCCTGTGCTCGCTGTGCTGCCTATGCTGCCTGTGCTTGCTGCCTGTGCTTGCTGTGCTGCCTGTGCTTGCTGCCTGTGCTTGCTGTGTTGCCTGTGTTTGCTGTGCTGCCTGTGCTTGCTGCCTGTGCTTGCTGTGCTGCCTGTGCTTGCTGCCTGTGCTCGCTGTGCTGCCTGTGCTGCCTGTGCTTGCTGCCTGTGCTTGCTGTGCTGCCTGTGCATGCTGTGCTGCCTGTGCTTGCTGCCTGTGCTTGCTGTGCTTGCTGCCTGTGCTTGCTGTGCTTGCTGTGCTGCCTGTGTTTGCTGTGCTGCCTGTGCTTGCTGCCTGTGCTTGCTGCCTGTGCTTGCTGTGCTGCCTGTGCTTGCTGCGCTGCCTGTGTTTGCTGTGCTGCCTGTGCTTGCTGCCTGTGCTTGCTGTGCTGCCTGTGTTTGTTGTGCTGCCTGTGCTTGCTGCCTGTGCTTGCTGTGCTGCCTGTGCTTGCTGCCTGTGCTTGCGGCCTGTGCTTGCTGTGCTTGCTATGCTGCCTGTGCAAACTGCCTGTGCTTGCTGTGCTGCCTGTGCTTGCTGCCTGTGCTTGCTGCCTATGCTTGCTGTGCTGTCTGTGCTAGGTGTGCTGCCGGTGCTTGCTGTGCTGCCTGTGCTTGCTGTGCTGCCTGTGTCTGCCTGCGCTTGCTGTGCTGCCTATGTTTGCTGTGCTGCCTGTGCTTGCTGTGCTGCCTATGCTTGCTGCCTGTGCTTGCTGTGCTCTCTGTGCTTGCTGCCTGTGCTTGCTGTGCTGCCTGTGCTTGCTGTGCTGCCTGTGCTTGCTGCCTGTGCTGTGCTGCCTGTGCTTGCTGTGCTCTCTGTGCTTGCTGCCTGTGCTTGCTGTGCTGCCTGTGCTTGCTGCCAGTGCTTGCTGTGCTGCCTGTGCTTGCTGCCTGTGCTTGCTGTGCTGCCTGTACTTGCTGTGCTGCCTGTGCTTGCTGCCTGTGCTTGCTGTGCTGCCTGTGCTTGCTGCCTGTGCTTGCTGCCTGTGCACGCTGTGCTGCCTGTGCTGCCTGTGCTTTCTGCCTGTGCTTGCTGTGCCGCCTGTGCTTGCTGCCTGTGCTTGCTGCCTGTGCTTGCTGCCTGTGCTCGCTGTGCTGCCTGTGCTGCCTGTGCTTGCTGCCTGTGCTTGCTGTGCCGCCTGTGCTTGCTGCCTGTGCTTGCTGTGTTGCCTGTGTTTGCTGTGCTGCCTGTGCTTGCTGCCTGTGCTTGCTGTGCTGCCTGTGCTTGCTGTGTTGCCTGTGTTTGCTGTGCTGCCTGTGCTTGCTGCCTGTGCTTGCTGTGCTGCCTGTGCTTGCTGCCTGTGCTTGCTGTGCTGCCTGTGTTTGCTGCCTGTGCTTGCTGTGCTGCCTGTGCTGCCTGTGTTTGCTGTGCTGCCTGTGCTTGCTGCCTGTGCTTGCTGCCTGTGCTTGCTGTGCTGCCTGTGCTTGCCGTGCTGCCTGTGCTTGCTGTGCTGCCTGTGTTTGCTGTGTTGCCTGTGTTTGCTGTGCTGCCTGTGCTTGCTGTGCTGCCTGTGCTTGCTGTGCTGCCTGTGTTTGCTGTGCTGCCTGTGCTTGCTGCCTGTGCTTGTATGTGCTGCCTGTTAGCGATGCATTTGATTTCGCCCATAACACGCGGTAATTCGTCAGTGGCACACGACAGTGCGTTTCTGTGTCACCTGTTTTTGGAGGCGCCGAGAGTCGCGGATCATATGTTTACCTCGGCGGCCGGTGCATTGACCTGCGTCTCAGTAAGAGTAAGCATTGCAAACAAATGCGAGAGTGAATCTCGCCGAAGATCGGAGCAGGCTTTGCCTGTTGGAAAGAGGACGGAGCTCGACCCCTCTGCATTTCCCCCAGAATCGCTAAAACGAACACATCACGTCGAGCTATTTTGCGGGTTTCTGACATGCCTGTGCTTGCTGCCTGTGCTTGCTGTGCTGCCTGTGCTTGCAGTGCTGCCTGTGCTTGCCGTGTTGCCTGCGTTTGCTGTGCTGCCTGTGCTTGCTGTGCTGCCTGTTAGCGATGCATTTGATTTCGCCTATAACACGCGGTAATTCGACAGTGGCATACGACAGTGCGTTGCTGTGTCACCTGTTTTTGGAGGCGCCGAGAGTCGCGGATCATATGTTTACCTCGGCGGCCGGTGCATTGACCAGCGTCTCAGTAAGAGTAAGCATTGCAAACAAATGCGAGAGTGAATCTCGCCGAACATCGGAGCAGGCTTTGGCTGTTCGAAAGACGATGGAGCTTGAGCCCTCTGCACTTCCCCCAGAATCGCTAAAACGAACACATCTCGTCGAGCTATTTTGCGGGTTTCTAACATGCCTGTGCTTGCTGCCTGTGCTTGCTGTGCTGCCTGTGCTTGCTGTACTGCCTGTGCTTGCTGTGCTGCCTGTGCTTGCTGCCTGTGCTTGCTGTGCTGCCTGTGCTTGCTGCCTGTGCTTGCTGTGCTGCCTGTGCTTGCTGCCTGTGCTTGCTGTGCTGCCTGTTCTTGCTGTGCTGCCTGTGCTTGCTGCCTGTGCTTGCTGTGCTGCCTGTGCTCGCTGTGCTGCCTATGCTGCCTGTGCTTGCTGTGCTGCCTGTGCTTGCTGCCTGTGCTTGCTGTGTTGCCTGTGTTTGCTGTGCTGCCTGTGCTTGCTGTGCTGCCTGTGCTTGCTGCCTGTGCTTGCTGTGCTGCCTGTGCTTGCTGCCTGTGCTCGCTGTGCTGCCTGTGCTGCCTGTGCTTGCTGCCTGTGCTTGCTGTGCTGCCTGTGCATGCTGTGCTGCCTGTGCTTGCTGCCTGTGCTTGCTGTGCTTGCTGCCTGTGCTTGCTGTGCTTGCTGTGCTGCCTGTGTTTGCTGTGCTGCCTGTGCTTGCTGCCTGTGCTTGCTGCCTGTGCTTGCTGTGCTGCCTGTGCTTGCTGCGCTGCCTGTGTTTGCTGTGCTGCCTGTGCTTGCTGCCTGTGCTTGCTGTGCTGCCTGTGTTTGCTGTGCTGCCTGTGCTTGCTGCCTGTGCTTGCTGTGCTGCCTGTGCTTGCTGCCTGTGCTTGCGGCCTGTGCTTGCTGTGCTTGCTATGCTGCCTGTGCAAACTGCCTGTGCTTGCTGTGCTGCCTGTGCTTGCTGCCTGTGCATGCTGCCTATGCTTGCTGTGCTTGCTGTGCTGTCTGTGCTAGGTGTGTTGTCGGTGCTTGCTGTGCTGCCTGTGCTTGCTGTGCTGCCTGTGTCTGCCTGCGCTTGCTGTGCTGCCTATGTTTGCTGTGCTGCCTGTGCTGCCTATGCTTGCTGCCTGTGCTTGCTGTGCTCTCTGTGCTTGCTGCCTGTGCTTGCTGTGCTGACTGTGCTTGCTGTGCTGCCTGTGCTTGCTGCCTGTGCTGTGCTGCCTGTGCTTGCTGCCAGTGCTTGCTGTGCTGCCTGTGCTTGCTGCCTGTGCTTGCTGTGCTGCCTGTGCTTGCTGTACTGCCTGTGCTTGCTGTGCTGCCTGTGCTTGCTGCCTGTGTTTGCTGTGCTGCCTGTGCTTGCTGCCTGTGCTTGCTGTGCTGCCTGTGTTTGCTGTGCTGCCTGTGCTTGCTGCCTGTGCTTGCTGTGCTGCCTGTGCTTGCTGCCTGTGCTTGCGGCCTGTGCTTGCTGTGCTTGCTATGCTGCCTGTGCAAACTGCCTGTGCTTGCTGTGCTGCCTGTGCTTGCTGCCTGTGCTTGCTGTGCTGCCTGTGTCTGCCTGCGCTTGCTGTGCTGCCTATGTTTGCTGTGCTGCCTGTGCTTGCTGTGCTGCCTATGCTTGCTGCCTGTGCTTGCTGTGCTCTCTGTGCTTGCTGCCTGTGCTTGCTGTGCTGCCTGTGCTTGCTGTGCTGCCTGTGCTTGCTGCCTGTGCTGTGCTGCCTGTGCTTGCTGTGCTCTCTGTGCTTGCTGCCTGTGCTTGCTGTGCTGCCTGTGCTTGCTGCCAGTGCTTGCTGTGCTGCCTGTGCTTGCTGCCTGTGCTTGCTGCCTGTGCTTGCTGTGCTGCCTGTACTTGCTGTGCTGCCTGTGCTTGCTGCCTGTGCTTGCTGTGCTGCCTGTGCTTGCTGCCTGTGCTTGCTGCCTGTGCTCGCTGTGCTGCCTGTGCTGCCTGTGCTTGCTGCCTGTGCTTGCTGTGCCGCCTGTGCTTGCTGCCTGTGCTTGCTGTGTTGCCTGTGTTTGCTGTGCTGCCTGTGCTTGCTGCATGTGCTTGCTGTGCTGCCTGTGTTTGCTGTGCTGCCTGTGCTTGCTGCCTGTGCTTGCTGTGCTGCCTGTGTTTGCTGTGCTGCCTGTGCTTGCTGCCTGTGCTTGCTGTGCTGCCTGTGCTTGCTGTGCTGCCTGTGTTTGCTGCCTGTGCTTGCTGTGCTGCCTGTGCTTGCTGCCTGTGCTTGCTGTGCTGCTTGTGTTTGCTGTGCTGCCTGTGCTTGCTGTGCTGCCTGTGCTTGCTGTACTTGCTGTGCTGCCTGTGCTTGCTGTGCTACCTGTGCTTGCTGCCTGTGCTTGCTGTGCTGCCTGTGCTTGCTGTGCTGCCTGTGCTTGCTGTGCTACCTGTGCTTGCTGCCTGTGCTGTGCTGCCTGTGCTTGCTGTGCTGCCTGTGCTTGCTGCCTGTGCTTGCTGTGCTGCCTGTGCTGTGCTGCCTCTGCTTGCTGTGCTGCCTGTGCTTGTTGCCTGTGCTTGCTGTGTTGCCTGTGCTTGCTGCCTGTGCTTGCTGTGCTGCCTGTGCTTGCTGTGTTGCCTGTGTTTGCTGTGCTGCCTGTGCTTGCTGCCTGTGCTTGCTGTGCTGCCTGTGCTTGCTGCCTGTGCTTGCTGTGCTGCCTGTGTTTGCTGCCTGTGCTTGCTGTGCTGCCTGTGCTTGCTGCCTGTGCTGCCTGTGTTTGCTGTGCTGCCTCTGCTTGCTGTGCTGCCTCTGCTTGCTGCCTGTGCTTGCTGTGCTGCCTGTGCTTGCTGCCTGTGCTTGCTGTGCTGCCTGTGCTTGCTGTACTTCCTGTGCTTGCTGTACTGCCTGTGCTTGCTGTGCTGCCTGTGCTGGCTGCCTGTGCTTGCTGTGCTGCCTGTTTTTGCTGCCCGTGCTGCCTGTGCTTGCTGCCTGTGCTGTGCTGCCTGTGCTTGCTGCCTGTGCTTGCTGTGCTGCCGGTGTTTGCTGTGCTGCCTGTTTTTGCTGCCTGTGCTTGCTGTGCTGCCTGTGCTTGCTGCCTGTGCTGTGCTGCCTGTGCTTGCTGTGCTGCCTATGTTTGCTGTGCTGCCTGTGCTTGCTGCCTGTGCTTGCTGTGCTGTCTGTGCTTGCTGCCTGTGCTTGCTCTGCTGCCTGTGCTTGCTGCCTGTGCTGTGCTGCCTGTGCTTGCTGTGCTGCCTGTGTTTGCTGTGCTGCCTGTGCTTGCTGCCTCTGCTTGCTGTGCTGCCTGTACTTACTGTGCTGCCTGAGCTTGCTGCCTGTGCTTGCTGTGCTGCCTGTGCTTGCTGTGCTGCCTGTGCTTGCTGCCTGTGCTTGCTGCCTGTGCTTGCTGTGCTGCCTGTGCTGCCTGTGCTTGCTGCCTGTGCTTGCTGCCCGTGCTTGCTGTGCTGCCTGTGTTTGCTGCCCGTGCTTGCTGTGCTGCCTGTGCTTGCTGCCTGTGCTTGCTGTGCTGCCTGTGCTTGCTGCCTGTGCTTGCTGTGCTGCCTGTGCTTGCTGCCTGTGCTTGCTGTGCTGCCTGTGCTTGCTGCCTGTGGCTGCTGCGCTGCCTGTGCTTGCTGTGCTGCCTGTGCTTGCTGCCTGTGCTTGCTATGCTGCCTGTGCTTGCTGTGCTGCCTGTGCTTGCTGCCTGTGCTTGCTGTGCTGCTTATGTTTGTTGTGCTGCCTGTGCTTGCTGCCTGTGCTTGCTGTACTTGCTGTGCTGCCTGTGCTTGCTGTGCTACCTGTGCTTGCTGCCTGTGCTGTGCTGCCTGTGCTTGCTGTGCTGCCTGTGTTTGCTGTGCTGCCTGTGCTTGCTGTGCTGCCTGTGCTTGATGCCCGTGCTGCCTGTGCTTGCTGCCTATGCTGTGCTGCCTGTGCTTGCTGTGCTGCCTGTGCTTGCTGCCTGTGCTTGCTGTGCTGCCTGTTTTTGCTGCCCGTGCTGCCTGTGCTTGCTGCCTGTGCTGCCTGTGCTTGCTGCCTGTGCTTGCTGTGCTGCCTGTGCTGTGCTGCCTCTGCTTGCTGTGCTGCCTGTGCTTGTTGCCTGTGCTTGCTGTGTTGCCTGTGCTTGCTGCCTGTGCTTGCTGTGCTGCCTGTGCTTGCTGTGTTGCCTGTGTTTGCTGTGCTGCCTGTGCTTGCTGCCTGTGCTTGCTGTGCTGCCTGTGCTTGCTGCCTGTGCTTGCTGTGCTGCCTGTGTTTGCTGCCTGTGCTTGCTGTGCTACCTGTGCTTGCTGCCTGTGCTGCCTGTGTTTGCTGTGCTGCCTGTGTTTGCTGTGCTGCCTGTGCTTGCTGCCTGTGCTTGCTGCCTGTGCTTGCTGTGCTGCCTGTGCTTGCTGCCTGTGCTTGCTGTGCTGCCTGTGCCTGCCGTGCTGCCTGTGCTTGCTGCCTGTGCTTGCTGTGCTGCCTGTGTTTGCTGTGCTGCCTCTGCTTGCTGTGCTGCCTCTGCTTGCTGCCTGTGCTTGCTGTGCTGCCTGTGCTTGCTGCCTGTGCTTGCTGTGCTGCCTGTGCTTGCTGTACTTCCTGTGCTTGCTGTACTGCCTGTGCTTGCTGTGCTGCCTGTGCTGGCTGCCTGTGCTTGCTGTGCTGCCTGTTTTTGCTGCCCGTGCTGCCTGTGCTTGCTGCCTGTGCTGTGCTGCCTGTGCTTGCTGCCTGTGCTTGCTGTGCTGCCGGTGTTTGCTGTGCTGCCTGTTTTTGCTGCCTGTGCTTGCTGTGCTGCCTGTGCTTGCTGCCTGTGCTGTGCTGCCTGTGCTGTGCTGCCTGTGCTTGCTGTGCTGCCTATGTTTGCTGTGCTGCCTGTGCTTGCTGCCTGTGCTTGCTGTGCTGTCTGTGCTTGCTGCCTGTGCTTGCTCTGCTGCCTGTGCTTGCTGCCTGTGCTGTGCTGCCTGTGCTTGCTGTGCTGCCTGTGTTTGCTGTGCTGCCTGTGCTTGCTGCCTCTGCTTGCTGTGCTGCCTGTACTTACTGTGCTGCCTGAGCTTGCTGCCTGTGCTTGCTGTGCTGCCTGTGCTTGCTGTGCTGCCTGTGCTTGCTGCCTGTGCTTGCTGCCTGTGCTTGCTGTGCTGCCTGTGCTGCCTGTGCTTGCTGCCTGTGCTTGCTGCCCGTGCTTGCTGTGCTGCCTGTGTTTGCTGCCCGTGCTTGCTGTGCTGCCTGTGCTTGCTGCCTGTGCTTGCTGTGCTGCCTGTGCTTGCTGCCTGTGCTTGCTGTGCTGCCTGTGCTTGCTGCCTGTGCTTGCTGTGCTGCCTGTGCTTGCTGCCTGTGGCTGCTGCGCTGCCTGTGCTTGCTGTGCTGCCTGTGCTTGCTGCCTGTGCTTGCTATGCTGCCTGTGCTTGCTGTGCTGCCTGTGCTGCCTGTGCTTGCTGCCTGTGCTTGCTGTGCTGCTTATGTTTGTTGTGCTGCCTGTGCTTGCTGCCTGTGCTTGCTGTACTTGCTGTGCTGCCTGTGCTTGCTGTGCTACCTGTGCTTGCTGCCTGTGCTGTGCTGCCTGTGCTTGCTGTGCTGCCTGTGTTTGCTGTGCTGCCTGTGCTTGCTGTGCTGCCTGTGCTTGATGCCCGTGCTGCCTGTGCTTGCTGCCTATGCTGTGCTGCCTGTGCTTGCTGTGCTGCCTGTGCTTGCTGCCTGTGCTTGCTGTGCTGCCTGTTTTTGCTGCCCGTGCTGCCTGTGCTTGCTGCCTGTGCTGCCTGTGCTTGCTGCCTGTGCTTGCTGTGCTGCCTGTGCTGTGCTGCCTCTGCTTGCTGTGCTGCCTGTGCTTGTTGCCTGTGCTTGCTGTGTTGCCTGTGCTTGCTGCCTGTGCTTGCTGTGCTGCCTGTGCTTGCTGTGTTGCCTGTGTTTGCTGTGCTGCCTGTGCTTGCTGCCTGTGCTTGCTGTGCTGCCTGTGCTTGCTGCCTGTGCTTGCTGTGCTGCCTGTGTTTGCTGCCTGTGCTTGCTGTGCTGCCTGTGCTTGCTGCCTGTGCTGCCTGTGTTTGCTGTGCTGCCTGTGTTTGCTGTGCTGCCTGTGCTTGCTGCCTGTGCTTGCTGCCTGTGCTTGCTGTGCTGCCTGTGCTTGCTGCCTGTGCTTGCTGTGCTGCCTGTGCCTGCTGTGCTGCCTGTGCTTGCTGCCTGTGCTTGCTGTGCTGCCTGTGCTTGCTGCCTGTGCTTGCTGTACTTGCTGTGCTGCCTCTGCTTGCTGTGCTGCCTCTGCTTGCTGCCTGTGCTTGCTGTGCTGCCTGTGCTTGCTGCCTGCGCTTGCTGTGCTGCCTGTGCTTGCTGTGCTGCCTGTGCTTGCTGCCTGTGCTTGCTGTGCTGCCTGTGCTTGCTGCCTGTGCAGTGCTGCCTGTGCTTGCTGTGCTGTCTGTTTTTGCTGCCTGTGCTTGCTGTGCTGCCTGTGCTTGCTGCCTGTGCTTGCTGTGCTGCCTGTGCTTGCTGTACTTCCTGTGCTTGCTGTACTGCCTGTGCTTGCTGTGCTGCCTGTGCTGGCTGCCTGTGCTTGCTGTGCTGCCTGTGCTTGCTGCCTGTGCTTGCTGTGCTGCCTGTGTTTGCTGTGCTGCCTGTGCTTGCTGTGCTGCCTGTGCTTGCTGCCTGCGCTTGCTGTGCTACCTGTGCTTGCTGCCTGTGCTGTGCTGCCTGTGCTTGCTGTGCTGCCTGTGTTTGCTGTGCTGCCTGTGGTTGCTGCCTGTGCTGCCTGTGCTTGCTGCCTGTGCTTGCTGTGCTGCCTGTGCTTGCTGTGCTGCCGGTGTTTGCTGTGCTGCCTGTGCTTGCTGCCTGTGCTGTGCTGCCTGTGCTTGCTGTGCTGCCTGTGTTTGCTGTGCTGCCTGTGCTTGCTGCCTCTGCTTGCTGTGCTGCCTGTACTTACTGTGCTGCCTGTGCTTGCTGCCTGTGCTTGCTGTGCTGCCTGTGCTTGCTGTGCTGCTTGTGTTTGCTGTGCTGCCTGTGCTTGCTGCCTGTGCTTTCTGCCTGTGCTGCCTGTGTTTGCTGTGCTGCCTGTGCTTGCTGTGCTGCCTGTGCTTGCTGTGCTGCCTGTGCTTGCTGCCTGTGCTTGCTGTGCTTGCTATGCTGCCTGTGCAAGCTGCCTGTGCTTGCTGTGCTGCCTGTGCTTGCTGCCTGTGCTTGCTGCCTGTGCTTGCTGTGCTTGCTGTGCTGTCTGTGCTAGGTGTGCTGCCTGTGCTTGCTGCCTGTGCTTGCTGTGCTGCTTGTGTTTGCTGTGCTGCCTGTGCTTGCTGTGCTGCCTGTGCTTGCTGCCTGTGCTTGCTGTGCTGTCTGTGCTAGGTGTGCTGCCTGTGCTTGCTGCCTGTGCTTGCTGTGCTGCTTGTGTTTGCTGTGCTGCCTGTGCTTGCTGTGCTGCCTGTGCTTGCTGTACTTGCTGTGCTGCCTGTGCTTGCTGTGCTACCTGTGCTTGCTGCCTGTGCTGTGCTGCCTGTGCTTGCTGTGCTGCCTGTGCTTGCTGTGCTACCTGTGCTTGCTGCCTGTGCTGTGCTGCCTGTGCTTGCTGTGCTGCCTGTGCTTGCTGCCTGTGCTTGCTGTGCTGCCTGTGCTGTGCTGCCTCTGCTTGCTGTGCTGCCTGTGCTTGTTGCCTGTGCTTGCTGCCTGTGCTTGCTGTGCTGCCTGTGCTTGCTGTGTTGCCTGTGTTTGCTGTGCTGCCTGTGCTTGCTGCCTGTGCTTGCTGTGCTGCCTGTGCTTGCTGCCTGTGCTTGCTGTGCTGCCTGTGTTTGCTGCCTGTGCTTGCTGTGCTGCCTGTGCTTGCTGCCTGTGCTGCCTGTGTTTGCTGTGCTGCCTGTGTTTGCTGTGCTGCCTGTGCTTGCTGCCTGTGCTTGCTGCCTGTGCTTGCTGTGCTGCCTGTGCTTGCTGCCTGTGCTTGCTGGGCTGCCTGTGCCTGCTGTGCTGCCTGTGCTTGCTGCCTGTGCTTGCTGTGCTGCCTGTCTTGCTGCCTGTGCTTGCTGTACTTGCTGTGCTGCCTCTGCTTGCTGTGCTGCCTCTGCTTGCTGCCTGTGCTTGCTGTGCTGCCTGTGTTTGCTGTGCTGCCTGTGCATGCTGCCTGTGCTTGCTGCCTGTGCTTGCTGTGCTGCCTGTGCTTGCTGTGCTGCTTGTGTTTGCTGTGCTGCCTGTGCTTGCTGTGCTGCCTGTGTTTGCTGTGCTGCCTGTGCTTGCTGTGCTGCCTGTGCTTGCTGCCTGTGCTTGCTGTGCTTGCTATGCTGCCTGTGCAAGCTGCCCGTGCTTGCTGTGCTGCCTGTGCTTGCTGCCTGTGCTTGCTGTGCTGCCTGTGCTTGCTGCCTGTGCTTGCTGTGCTGCCTGTGCTTGCTGCCTGTGGCTGCTGCGCTGCCTGTGCTTGCTGTGCTGCCTGTGCTTGCTGCCTGTGCTTGCTATGCTGCCTGTGCTTGCTGTGCTGCCTGTGCTTGCTGCCTGTGCTTGCTGTGCTGCTTATGTTTGTTGTGCTGCCTGTGCTTGCTGCCTGTGCTTGCTGTACTTGCTGTGCTGCCTGTGCTTGCTGTGCTACCTGTGCTTGCTGCCTGTGCTGTGCTGCCTGTGCTTGCTGTGCTGCCTGTGTTTGCTGTGCTGCCTGTGCTTGCTGTGCTGCCTGTGCTTGATGCCCGTGCTGCCTGTGCTTGCTGCCTATGCTGTGCTGCCTGTGCTTGCTGCTTGTGCTTGCTGTGCTGCCTGTGCTTGCTGTGCTGCCGGTGTTTGCTGTGCTGCCTGTTTTTGCTGCCTGTGCTTGCTGTGCTGCCTGTGCTTGCTGCCTGTGCTGTGCTGCCTGTGGTTGCTGCGCTGCCTGTGCTTGCTGTGCTGCCTGTGCTTGCTGCCTGTGCTTGCTGTGCTGCCTGTTTTTGCTGCCCGTGCTGCCTGTGCTTGCTGCCTGTGCTGCCTGTGCTTGCTGCCTGTGCTTGCTGTGCTGCCTGTGCTGTGCTGCCTCTGCTTGCTGTGCTGCCTGTGCTTGTTGCCTGTGCTTGCTGCCTGTGCTTGCTGTGCTGCCTGTGCTTGCTGTGTTGCCTGTGTTTGCTGTGCTGCCTGTGCTTGCTGCCTGTGCTTGCTGTGCTGCCTGTGCTTGCTGCCTGTGCTTGCTGTGCTGCCTGTGCTTGCTGTGTTGCCTGTGTTTGCTGTGCTGCCTGTGCTTGCTGCCTGTGCTTGCTGTGCTGCCTGTGCTTGCTGCCTGTGCTTGCTGTGCTGCCTGTGTTTGCTGCCTGTGCTTGCTGTGCTGCCTGTGCTTGCTGCCTGTGCTGCCTGTGTTTGCTGTGCTGCCTGTGTTTGCTGTGCTGCCTGTGCTTGCTGCCTGTGCTTGCTGCCTGTGCTTGCTGTGCTGCCTGTGCTTGCTGCCTGTGCTTGCTGTGCTGCCTGTGCCTGCTGTGCTGCCTGTGCTTGCTGCCTGTGCTTGCTGTGCTGCCTGTGCTTGCTGCCTGTGCTTGCTGTACTTGCTGTGCTGCCTCTGCTTGCTGTGCTGCCTCTGCTTGCTGCCTGTGCTTGCTGTGCTGCCTGTGCTTGCTGCCTGCGCTTGCTGTGCTGCCTGTGCTTGCTGTGCTGCCTGTGCTTGCTGCCTGTGCTTGCTGTGCTGCCTGTGCTTGCTGTACTTCCTGTGCTTGCTGTACTGCCTGTGCTTGCTGTGCTGCCTGTGCTGGCTGCCTGTGCTTGCTGTGCTGCCTGTGCTTGCTGCCTGTGCTTGCTGCCTGTGCTTGCTGTGCTGCCTGTGCTTGCTGCCTGTGCTTGCTGTGCTGCCTGTGCTTGCTGCCTGTGCTTGCTGTGCTTGCTGCCTGTGCTTGCTGCCTGTGCTTGCTGTGCTGCCTGTGCTTGCTGTGCTGCTTGTGTTTGCTGTGCTGCCTGTGCTTGCTGCCTGTGCTTGCTGTGCTGCCTGTGTTTGCTGTGCTGCCTGTGCCTGCTGTGCTGCCTGTGCTGCCTGTGCTTGCTGCCTGTGCTTGCTGTGCTTGCTATGCTGCCTGTGCAAGCTGCCTGTGCATGCTGTGCTGCCTGTGCTTGCTGCCTGTGCTTGCTGTGCTTGCTGTGCTGTCTGTGCTAGGTTTGCTGCCTGTGCTTGCTGCCTGTGCTTGCTGTGCTGCCTGTGCTTGCTGCCTGTGCTTGCTGCCTGTGCTTGCTGTGCTGTCTGTGCTTGCTGCCTGCGCTTGCTGTGCTGCCTGTGCTTGCTGCCTGTGCTGTGCTGCCTGTGCTTGCTGTGCTGCCTGTGTTTGCTGTGCTGCCTGTGCTTGCTGCCTGTGCTTGCTGTGCTGCCTGTGCTTGCTGTGCTGCTTGTGTTTGCTGTGCTGCCTGTGCTTGCTATGCTGCCTGTGTTTGCTGTGCTGCCTGTGCTTGCTGTGCTGCCTGTGCTTGCTGCCTGCGCTTGCTGTGCTACCTGTGCTTGCTGCCTGTGCTGTGCTGCCTGTGCTTGCTGTGCTGCCTGTGTTTGCTGTGCTGCCTGTGCTTGCTGCCTGTGCTGCCTGTGCTTGCTGCCTGTGCTTGCTGTGCTGCCTGTGCTTGCTGTGCTGCCGGTGTTTGCTGTGCTGCCTGTGCTTGCTGCCTGTGCTGTGCTGCCTGTGCTTGCTGTGCTGCCTGTGTTTGCTGTGCTGCCTGTGCTTGCTGCCTCTGCTTGCTGTGCTGCCTGTACTTACTCTGCTGCCTGTGCTTGCTGCCTGTGCTTGCTGTGCTGCCTGTGCTTGCTGTGCTGCTTGTGTTTGCTGTGCTGCCTGTGCTTGCTGTCTGTGCTTTCTGCCTGTGCTGCCTGTGTTTGCTGTGCTGCCTGTGCTTGCTGTGCTGCCTGTGCTTGCTGTGCTGCCTGTGCTTGCTGTGCTGCCTGTGCTTGCTGCCTGTGCTTGCTGTGCTTGCTATGCTGCCTGTGCAAGCTGCCTGTGCTTGCTGTGCTGCCTGTGCTTGCTGCCTGTGCTTGCTGCCTGTGCTTGCTGTGCTTGCTGTGCTGTCTGTGCTAGGTGTGCTGCCTGTGCTTGCTGCCTGTGCTTGCTGTGCTGCTTGTGTTTGCTGTGCTGCCTGTGCTTGCTGTGCTGCCTGTGCTTGCTGCCTGTGCTTGCTGTGCTGTCTGTGCTAGGTGTGCTGCCTGTGCTTGCTGCCTGTGCTTGCTGTGCTGCTTGTGTTTGCTGTGCTGCCTGTGCTTGCTGTGCTGCCTGTGCTTGCTGTACTTGCTGTGCTGCCTGTGCTTGCTGTGCTACCTGTGCTTGCTGCCTGTGCTTGCTATGCTGCCTGTGCTTGCTGCCTGTGCTTGCTGTGCTGCCTGTGCTTGCTGCCTGTGGTTTCTGCCTGTGCTGCCTGTGTTTGCTGTGCTGCCTGTGCTTGCTGCCTGTGCTTGCTGTGCTGCCTGTGCTTGCTGCCCGTGCTTGCTGTGCTGCCTGCGCTTGCTGCCTGTGCTTGCTGTGCTGCCTGTGCTTGCTGCCTGTGCTTGCTGTGCTGCCTGTGCTTGCTGCCTGTGCTTGCTGTGCTGCCTGTGCTTGCTGCCTGTGCTTGCTGCCAGTGCTTGCTGTGCTGCCTGTGTTTGCTGTGCTGCCTGTGCATGCTGCCTGTGCTTGCTGCCTGTGCTTGCTGTGCTGCCTGTGCTTGCTGTGCTGCTTGTGTTTGCTGTGCTGCCTGTGCTTGCTGTGCTGCCTGTGTTTGCTGTGCTGCCTGTGCTTGCTGTGCTGCCTGTGCTTGCTGCCTGTGCTTGCTGTGCTTGCTATGCTGCCTGTGCAAGCTGCCTGTGCTTGCTGTGCTGCATGTGCTTGCTGCCTGTGCTTGCTGCGTGTGCTTGCTGTGCTGTCTGTGCTAGGTGTGCTGCCTGTGCTTGCTGCCTGTGCTTGCTGTGCTGCTTGTGTTTGCTGTGCTGCCTGTGCTTGCTGTACTTGCTGTGCTGCCTGTGCTTGCTGTGCTACCTGTGCTTGCTGCCTGTGCTGTGCTGCCTGTGCTTGCTGTGCTGCCTGTGCTTGCTGCCTGTGCTTGCTGTGCTGCCTGTGCTTGCTGTGCTGCCTGTGCTTGCTGCCCGTGCTTGCTGTGCTGCCTGTGCTTGCTGTGCTGCCTGTGCTTGCTGCCTGTGCTTTCTGCCTGTGCTGCCTGTGTTTGCTGTGCTGCCTGTGCTTGCTGCCTGTGCTTGCTGTGCTGCCTGTGCTTGCTGCCCGTGCTTGCTGTGCTGCCTGCGCTTGCTGCCTGTGCTTGCTGTGCTGCATGTGCTTGCTGCCTGTGCTTGCTGTGCTGCCTGTGCTTGCTGCCTGTGCTTGCTGTGCTGCCTGTGCTTGCTGCCAGTGCTTGCTGTGCTGCCTGTGTTTGCTGTGCTGCCTGTGCTTGCTGCCTGTGCTTGCTGGCTGTGCTTGCTGTGCTGCCTGTGCTTGCTGCCAGTGCTTGCTGTGCTGCCTGTGTTTGCTGTGCTGCCTGTGCTTGCTGCCTGTGCTTGCTGCCTGTGCTTGCTGTGCTGCCTGTGCTTGCTTTGCTGCCTGTGCTTGCTGTGCTGCCTGTGCTTGCTGTGCTGCCTGTGTTTGCTGTGCTGCCTGTTTTTGCTGCCTGTGCTTGCTGTGCTGCCTGTGCTTGCTGCCTGTGCTGTGCTGCCTGTGCTTGCTGCCTGTGCTTGCTGTGCTGCCTGTGCTTGCTGCCTGTGCTTGCTGTGCTGTCTGTGCTTGCTGCCTGCGCTTGCTGTGCTGCCTGTGCTTGCTGCTTGTGCTGTGCTGCCTGTGCTTGCTGTGCTGCCTGTGTTTGCTGTGCTGCATGTGCTTGCTGCCTGTGCTTGCTGTGCTGCCTGTACTTGCTGCCTGTGCTTGCTGTGCTGCCTGTGCTTGCTGTGCTGCCTGTGCTTGCTGCCTGTGCTTGCTGTGCTGCCTGTGCTGCCTGTGCTTGCTGCCTGTGCTTGCTGTGCTGCCTGTGCTTGCTGCCCGTGCTTGCTGTACTGCCTGTGTTTGCTGCCCGTGCTTGCTGTGCTGCCTGTGTTTGCTGTGCTGCCTGTGCTTGCTGCCTGTGCTTGCTGTGCTGCCTGTGCTTGCTGCCTGTGTTTGCTGTGCTGCCTGTGCTTGCTGTGCTGCCTGTGCTTGCTGTGCTGCCTGTTTTTGCTGCCCGTGCTGCCTGTGCTTGCTGCCTGTGCTGTGCTGCCTGTGCTTGCTGCCTGTGCTTGCTGTGCTGCCTGTGCTTGCTGTGCTGCCGGTGTTTGCTGTGCTGCCTGTTTTTGCTGCCTGTGCTTGCTGTGCTGCCTGTGCTTGCTGCCTGTGCTGTGCTGCCTGTGCTGCCTATGTTTGCTGTGCTGCCTGTGCTTGCTACCTGTGCTTGCTGTGCTGTCTGTGCTTGCTGCCTGTGCTTGCTCTGCTGCCTGTGCTTGCTGCCTGTGCTGTGCTGCCTGTGCTTGCTGTGCTGCCTGTGCTTGCTGCCTGTGGTTGCTGCGCTGCCTGTGCTTGCTGTGCTGCCTGTGCTTGCTGCCTGTGCTTGCTATGCTGCCTGTGCTTGCTGTGCTGCCTGTGCTTGCTGCCTGTGCTTGCTGTGCTGCCTATGTTTGCTGTGCTGCCTGTGCTTGCTGCCTGTGCTTTCTGTACTTGCTGTGCTGCCTGTGCTTGCTGTGCTACCTGTGCTTGCTGCCTGTGCTGTGCTGCCTGTGCTTGCTGTGCTGCCTGTGTTTGCTGTGCTGCCTGTGCTTGCTGTGCTGCCTGTGCTTGCTGTGCTGCCTGTTTTTGCTGCCCGTGCTGCCTGTGCTTGCTGCCTATGCTTGCTGCCTGTGCTTGCTGCCTGTGCTTGCTGTGCTGCCTGTGCTTGCTGTGCTGCCGGTGTTTGCTGCCTCTGCTTGCTGTGCTGCCTGTACTTACTGTGCTGCCTGTGCTTGCTGCCTGTGCTTGCTGTGCTGCCTGTGCTTGCTGTGCTGCTTGTGTTTGCTGTGCTGCCTGTGCTTGCTGCCTGTGCTTTCTGCCTGTGCTTTCTGCCTGTGCTGCCTGTGTTTGCTGTGCTGCCTGTGCTTGCTGTGCTGCCTGTGCTTGCTGTGCTGCCTGTGCTTGCTGCCTGTGCTTGCTGTGCTTGCTATGCTGCCTGTGCAAGCTGCCTGTGCTTGCTGTGCTGCCTGTGCTTGCTGCCTGTGCTTGCTGCCTGTGCTTGCTGTGCTTGCTGTGCTGTCTGTGCTAGGTGTGCTGCCTGTGCTTGCTGCCTGTGCTTGCTGTGCTGCTTGTGTTTGCTGTGCTGCCTGTGCTTGCTGTGCTGCCTGTGCTTGCTGCCTGTGCTTGCTGTGCTTGCTGTGCTGTCTGTGCTAGGTGTGCTGCCTGTGCTTGCTGCCTGTGCTTGCTGTGCTGCTTGTGTTTGCTGTGCTGCCTGTGCTTGCTGTGCTGCCTGTGCTTGCTGTACTTGCTGTGCTGCCTGTGCTTGCTGTGCTACCTGTGCTTGCTGCCTGTGCTGTGCTGCCTGTGCTTGCTGTGCTGCCTGTGCTTGCTGCCTGTGCTTGCTGTGCTGCCTGTGCTTGCTGTGCTGCCTGTGCTTGCTGCCTGTGCTTGCTGTCTGTGCTTGCTGTGCTGCCTGTGCTGCCTGTGCTTGGTGTGCTGCCTGTGCTTGCTGTGATGCCTGTGCTTGCTGCCCGTGCTTGCTGTGCTGCCTGCGCTTGCTGCCTGTGCTTGCTGTGCTGCCTGTGCTTGCTGCCTGTGCTTGCTGTGCTGCCTGTGCTTGCTGCCTGTGCTTGCTGTGCTGCCTGTGCTTGCTGCCTGTGCTTGCTGCCAGTGCTTGCTGTGCTGCCTGTGCTTGCTGTGCTGCCTGTGCTTGTTGTGCTGCTTGTGTTTGCTGTGCTGCCTGTGCTTGCTGTGCTGCCTGTGCTTGCTGTGCTGCCTGTGCTTGCTGCCTGTGCTTGCTGTGCTGCCTGTGCTTGCTGTGCTGCCTGTGCTTGCTGCCTGTGCTTGCTGTCTGTGCTTGCTGTGCTGCCTGTGCTGCCTGTGCTTGGTGTGCTGCCTGTGCTTGCTGTGATGCCTGTGCTTGCTGCCCGTGCTTGCTGTGCTGCCTGCGCTTGCTGCCTGTGCTTGCTGTGCTGCCTGTGCTTGCTGCCTGTGCTTGCTGTGCTGCCTGTGCTTGCTGCCTGTGCTTGCTGTGCTGCCTGTGCTTGCTGCCTGTGCTTGCTGCCAGTGCTTGCTGTGCTGCCTGAGTTTGCTGTGCTGCCTGTGCATGCTGCCTGTGCTTGCTGCCTGTGCTTGCTGTGCTGCCTGTGCTTGTTGTGCTGCTTGTGTTTGCTGTGCTGCCTGTGCTTGCTGTGCTGCCTGTGCTTGCTGTGCTGCCTGTGCTTGCTGCCTGTGCTTGCTGTGCTTGCTATGCTGCCTGTGCAAGCTGCCTGTGCTTGCTGTGCTGCATGTGCTTGCTGCCTGTGCTTGCTGCGTGTGCTTGCTGTGCTTGCTGTGCTGTCTGTGCTAGGTGTGCTGCCTGTGCTTGCTGCCTGTGCTTGCTGTGCTGCTTGTGTTTGCTGTGCTGCCTGTGCTTGCTGTACTTGCTGTGCTGCCTGTGCTTGCTGTGCTACCTGTGCTTGCTGCCTGTGCTGTGCTGCCTGTGCTTGCTGTGCTGCCTGTGCTTGCTGCCTGTGCTTGCTGTGCTGCCTGTGCTTGCTGCCAGTGCTTGCTGTGCTGCCTGTGTTTGCTGTGCTGCCTGTGCTTGCTGCCTGTGCTTGCTGCCTGTGCTTGCTGTGCTGCCTGTGCTTGCTTTGCTGCCTGTGCTTGCTGTGCTGCCTGTGCTTGCTGTGCTGCCTGTGTTTGCTGTGCTGCCTGTTTTTGCTGCCTGTGCTTGCTGTGCTGCCTGTGCTTGCTGCCTGTGCTGTGCTGCCTGTGCTTGCTGCCTGTGCTTGCTGTGCTGCCTGTGCTTGCTGCCTGTGCTTGCTGCCTGTGTTTGCTGTGCTGCCTGTGCTTGCTGCCTGTGCTTGCTGTGATGCCTGTGCTTGCTGCCCGTGCTTGCTGTGCTGCCTGTGCTTGCTGCCTGTGCTTGCTGTGCTGCCTGTGCTTGCTGCCTGTGCTTGCTGCCCGTGCTTGCTGTGCTGCCTGTGCAAGCTGCCTGTGCTTGCTGTGCTGCCTGTGTTTGCTGTGCTGCCTGTTTTTGCTGCCTGTGCTTGCTGTGCTGCCTGTGCTTGCTGCCTGTGCTGTGCTGCCTGTGCTTGCTGTGCTGCCTGTGCTTGCTGCCTGTGCTGTGCTGCCTGTGCTTGCTGTGCTGCCTATGTTTGCTGTGCTGCCTGTGCTTGCTGCCTGTGCTTGCTGTGCTGCCTGTGCTTGCTGCCTGTGCTTGCTGTGCTGTCTGTGCTTGCTGCCTGTGCTTGCTCTGCTGCCTGTGCTTGCTGCCTGTGCTGTGCTGCCTGTGCTTGCTGTGCTGCCTGTGTTTGCTGTGCTGCCTGTGCTTGCTGCCTCTGCTTGCTGTGCTGCCTGTACTTACTGTGCTGCCTGTGCTTGCTGTGCTGCCTGTGCTTGCTGCCTGTGCTTGCTGCCTGTGCTTGCTGCCTGTGTTTGCTGTGCTGCCTGTGCTTGCTGTGCTGCCTGTGCTTCCTGTGCTGCCTGTGCTTGCTGCCTGTGCTTGCTGCCTGTGCTTGCTGTGCTGCCTGTGCTTGCTTTGCTGCCTGTGCTTGCTGTGCTGCCTGTGTTTGCTGTGCTGCCTGTTTTTGCTGCCTGTGCTTGCTGCCTGTGCTGTGCTGCCTGTGCTTGCTGCCTGTGTTTGCTGTGCTGCCTGTGCTTGCTGCCTGTGCTTGCTGCCTGTGCTTGGTGTGCTGCCTGTGCTTGCTTTGCTGCCTGTGCTTGCTGTGCTGCCTGTGTTTGCTGTGCTGCCTGTTTTTGCTGCCTGTGCTTGCTGTGCTGCCTGTGCTTGCTGCTTGTGCTGTGCTGCCTGTGCTTGCTGCCTGTGCTTGCATTGCTGCCTGTGCTTGCTGCCTGTGCTTGCTGTGCTGTCTGTGCTTGCTGCCTGCGCTTGCTGTGCTGCCTGTGCTTGCTGCATGTGCTGTGCTGCCTGTGCTTCCTGTGCTGCCTGTGCTTGCTGTGCTGCCTGTGCTTGCTGCCTGTGCTTGCTGTGCTGCCTGTGCTTGCTGCCTGTGCTTGCTGTGCTGCCTGTGCTTGCTGTGCTGCCTGTGTTTGCTGTGCTGCCTGTGCTTGCTGCCTGTGCTTGCTGCCTGTGCTTGCTGTGCTGCCTGTGCTTGCTTTGCTGCCTGTGCTTGCTGTGCTGCCTGTGTTTGCTGTGCTGCCTGTGTTTGCTGCCTGTGTTTGCTGTGCTGCCTGTGCTTGCTGCCTGTGCTGTGCTGCCTGTGCTTGCTGCCTGTGCTTGATGTGCTGCCTGTGCTTGCTGCCTGTGCTTGCTGTGCTGTCTGTGCTTGCTGCCTGCGCTTGCTGTGCTGCCTGTGCTTGCTGCCTGTGCTGTGCTGCCTGTGTTTGCTGTGCTGCCTGTGCTTGCTGCCTGTGCTTGCTGCCTGTGCTTGCTGTGCTGCCTGTGCTTGCTGTGCTGCTTGTGTTTGCTGTGCTGCCTGTGCTTGCTGCCCGTGCTTGCTGTGCTGCCTGTGTTTGCTGTGCTGCCTGTGCTTGCTGTGCTGCCTGTGCTTGCTGTGCTGCCTGTGCTTGCTGCCTGTGCTTGCTGTGCTGCCTGTACTTGCTGTGCTGCCTGTGCTTGCTGCCTGTGCTTGCTGTGCTGTCTGTGCTTGCTGCCTGCGCTTGCTGTGCTGCCTGTGCTTGCTGCCTGTGCTTGCTGTGCTGCCTGTGTTTGCTGTGCTGCCTGTGCTTGCTGTGCTGCCTGTGTTTGCTGCCTGTGCTTGCTGTGCTGCCTGTGCAAGCTGCCTGTGCTTGCTGTGCTGCCTGTGCTTGCTGCCTGTGCTTGCTGCCTGTGCTTGCTGCCTGTGCTTGCTGTGCTGTCTGTGCTAGGTGTGCTGCCTGTGCTTGCTGCCTGTGCTTGCTGTGCTGCTTGTGCTTCCTGTGCTGCTTGTGCTTGCTGCCTGCGCTTGCTGCCTGTGCTTGCTGTGCTGCCTGTGCTTGCTGCCTGTGCTTGCTGTGCTGTCTGTGCTTGCTGCCTGCGCTTGCTGTGCTGCCTGTGCTTGCTGCCTGTGCTTGCTGCCTGTGCTTGCTGGGCTGCTTGTGTTTGCTGTGCTGCCTGTGCTTGCTGCCTGTGCTTGCTGTACTTGCTGTGCTGCCTGTGCTTGCTGTGCTACCTGTGCTTGCTGCCTGTGCTGTGCTGCCTGTGCTTGCTGTGCTGCCTGTGTTTGCTGTGCTGCCTGTGCTTGCTGTGCTGCCTGTGCTTGCTGTGCTGCCTGTGCTTGCTACCTGTGCTGTGCTGCCTGTGCTTGCTGTGCTACCTGTGTTTGCTGTGCTGCCTGTGCTTGCTGCCTGTGCTTGCTGTGCTGCCTGTGCTTGCTGTGCTTGCTGTGCTGCCTGTGCTTGCTACCTGTGCTGTGCTGCCTGTGCTTACTGTGCTACCTGTGTTTGCTGTGCTGCCTGTGTTTGCTGTGCTGCCTGTGCTTGCTGTGCTGCCTGTGTTTGCTGCCTGTGCTTGCTGTGCTTGCTGTGCTGCCTGTGCAAGCTGCCTGTGCTTGCTGTGCTGCCTGTGCTTGCTGCCTGTGCTTGCTGCCTGTGCTTGCTGTGCTGTCTGTGCTAGGTGTGCTGCCTGTGCTTGCTGCCTGTGCTTGCTGTGCTGCTTGTGCTTCCTGTGCTGCTTGTGCTTGCTGCCTGCGCTTGCTGCCTGTGCTTGCTGTGCTGCCTGTGCTTGCTGCCTGTGCTTGCTGTGCTGCCTGTGTTTGCTGCCTGTGCTTGCTGCCTGTGCTGTGCTGCCTGTGCTTGCTGCCTGTGCTTGCTGTGCTGCCTGTGCTTGCTGCCTGTGCTTGCTGTGCTGTCTGTGCTTGCTGCCTGCGCTTGCTGTGCTGCCTGTGCTTGCTGCCTGTGCTTGCTGTGCTGTCTGTGCTTGCTGCCTGCGCTTGCTGTGCTGCCTGTGCTTGCTACCTGTGCTGTGCTGCCTGTGCTTGCTGTGCTACCTGTGTTTGCTGTGCTGCCTGTGCTTGCTGCCTGTGCTTGCTGCCTGTGCTTGCTGTGCTGCCTGTGCTTGCTGTGCTGCTTGTGTTTGCTGTGCTGCCTGTGCTTGCTGCCTGTGCTTAATGTGCTGCCTGTGTTTGCTGCCTGTGCTTGCTGCCTGTGCTTGCTGTGCTGGCTGTGCTTGCTGTGCTGCCTGTGCTTGCTGCCAGTGCTTGCTGTGCTGCCTGTGTTTGCTGTGCTGCCTGTGCTTGCTGCCTGTGCTTGCTGTGCTGCCTGTGCTTGCTGCCTGTGCTTGCTGCCTGTGCTTGCTGCCTGTGCTTGCTGTGCTGCCTGTGCTTGCTGCCTGTGCTTGCTGTGCTGTCTGTGCTTGCTGCCTGTGCTGTGCTGCCTGTGCTTGCTGTGCTACCTGTGCTTGCTGCCTGTGCTGTGCTGCCTGTGCTTGCTGTGCTGCCTGTGTTTGCTGTGCTGCCTGTGCTTGCTGTGCTGCCTGTGCTTGCTGTGCTGCCTGTTTTTGCTGCCTGTGCTGCCTGTGCTTGCTGCCTGTGCTGTGCTGCCTGTGCTTGCTGCCTGTGCTTGCTGTGCTGCCTGTGCTTGCTGCCTGTGCTTGCTGTGCTGTCTGTGCTTGCTGCCTGCGCTTGCTGTGCTGCCTGTGCTTGCTGCCTGTGCTTGCTGTGCTGTCTGTGCTTGCTGCCTGCGCTTGCTGTGCTGCCTGTGCTTGCTACCTGTGCTGTGCTGCCTGTGTTTGCTGTGCTGCCTGTGTTTGCTGCCTGTGCTTGCTGCCTGTGCTTGCTGTGCTGCCTGTGCTTGCTGTGCTGCTTGTGTTTGCTGTGCTGCCTGTGCTTGCTACCTGTGCTGTGCTGCCTGTGTTTGCTGTGCTGCCTGTGTTTGCTGCCTGTGCTTGCTGCCTGTGCTTGCTGTGCTGCCTGTGCTTGCTGTGCTGCTTGTGTTTGCTGTGCTGCCTGTGCTTGCTGCCTGTGCTTAATGTGCTGCCTGTGTTTGCTGCCTGTGCTTGCTGCCTGTGCTTGCTGTGCTTGCTGTGCTGCCTGTGCTTGCTGTGCTGCCTGTGCTTGCTGTGCTGCCTGTGTTTGCTGTGCTGCCTGTTTTTGCTGCCTGTGCTTGTTGTGCTGCCTGTGCTTGCTGCTTGTGCTGTGCTGCCTGTGCTTGCTGCCTGTGCTTGCTGTGCTGCCTGTGCTTGCTGCCTGTGCTTGCTGTGCTGTCTGTGCTTGCTGCCTGCGCTTGCTGTGCTGCCTGTGCTTGCTGCATGTGCTGTGCTGCCTGTGCTTGCTGTGCTGCCTGTGTTTGCTGTGCTGCCTGTGCTTGCTGCCTGTGCTTGCTGTGCTGCCTGTACTTGCTGTGCTGCCTGTGCTTGCTGCCTGTGCTTGCTGTGCTGCCTGTGCTTCCTGTGCTGCCTGTGCTTGCTGTGCTGCCTGTGCTTGCTGCCTGTGCTTGCTGTGCTGCCTGTGCTTGCTGCCTGTGCTTGCTGCCAGTGCTTGCTGTGCTGCCTGTGTTTGCTGTGCTGCCTGTGCTTGCTGCCAGTGCTTGCTGTGCTGCCTGTGTTTGCTGTGCTGCCTGTGCTTGCTGCCTGTGCTTGCTGTGCTGCCTGTGCTTGCTGTGCTGCCTGTGCTTGCTGTGCTGCCTGTGCTTGCTGCCTGTGCTTGCTGTGCTCGCTATGCTGCCTGTGCAAGCTGCCTGTGCTTGCTGTGCTGCCTGTGCTTGCTGCCTGTGCTTGCTGCCTGTGCTGTGCTGCCTGTGCTTGCTGCCTGTGCTTGCTGTGCTGCCTGTGCTTGCTGCCAGTGCTTGCTGTGCTGCCTGTGTTTGCTGTGCTGCCTGTTTTTGCTGCCTGTGCTTGCTGTGCTGCCTGTGCTTGCTGCCTGTGCTGTGCTGCCTGTGCTTGCTGCCTGTGCTTGCTGTGCTGCCTGTGCTTGCTGCCAGTGCTTGCTGTGCTGCCTGTGTTTGCTGTGCTGCCTGTGCTTGCTGCCTGTGCTTGCTGCCTGTGCTTGCTGTACTGCTTGTGTTTGCTGTGCTGCCTGTGCTTGCTGCCTGTGCTTGCTGTGCTGCCTGTGTTTGCTGTGCTGCCTGTGCTTCCTGTGCTGCCTGTGCTTGCTGTGCTGCCTGTGCTTGCTGCCTGTGCTTGCTGTGCTGCCTGTGCTTGCTGCCTGTGCTTGCTGTGCTGCCTGTGCTTGCTGCCAGTGCTTGCTGTGCTGCCTGTGTTTGCTGTGCTGCCTGTGCTTGCTGCCTGTGCTTGCTGCCTGTGCTTGCTGTGCTGCCTGTGCTTGCTTTGCTGCCTGTGCTTGCTGTGCTGCCTGTGTTTGCTGTGCTGCCTGTTTTTGCTGCCTGTGCTTGCTGTGCTGCCTGTGCTTGCTGCCTGTGCTGTGCTGCCTGTGCTTGCTGCCTGTGCTTGCTGTGCTGCCTGTGCTTGCTGCCAGTGCTTGCTGTGCTGCCTGTGTTTGCTGTGCTGCCTGTGCTTGCTGCCTGTGCTTGCTGCCTGTGCTTGCTGTGCTGCCTGTGCTTGCTGTGCTGCTTGTGTTTGCTGTGCTGCCTGTGCTTGCTGTGCTGCCTGTGCTTGCTGTGCTGCCTGTGCTTGCTGTGCTGCCTGTGCTTGCTGCCTGTGCTTGCTGTGCTCGCTATGCTGCCTGTGCAAGCTGCCTGTGCTTGCTGTGCTGCCTGTGCTTGCTGCCTGTGCTTGCTGCCTGTGCTTGCTGTGCTGTCTGTGCTAGGTGTGCTGCCTGTGCTTGCTGCCTGTGCTTGCTGTGCTGCTTGTGTTTGCTGTGCTGCCTGTGCTTGCTGTACTTGCTGTGCTGCCTGTGCTTGCTGTGCTACCTGTGCTTGCTGCCTGTGCTGTGCTGCCTGTGCTTGCTGTGCTGTCTGTGCTTGCTGCCTGTGCTTGCTGTGCTGCCTGTGTTTGCTGTGCTGCCTGTGCTTGCTGCCTGTGCTTGCTGTGCTGCCTGTACTTGCTGTGCTGCCTGTGCTTGCTGCCTGTGCTTGCTGTGCTGCCTGTACTTGCTGTGCTGCCTGTGCTTGCTGCCTGTGCTTGCTGTGCTGCTTGTGTTTGCTGTGCTGCCTGTGCTTGCTGTACTTGCTGTGCTGCCTGTGCTTGCTGTGCTACCTGTGCTTGCTGCCTGTGCTGTGCTGCCTGTGCTTGCTGTGCTGCCTGTGCTTGCTGCCAGTGCTTGCTGTGCTGTCTGTGCTTGCTGCCTGCGCTTGCTGTGCTGCCTGTGCTTGCTGCATGTGCTGTGCTGCCTGTGCTTGCTGTGCTGCCTGTGTTTGCTGTGCTGCCTGTGCTTGCTGCCTGTGCTTGCTGTGCTGCCTGTACTTGCTGTGCTGCCTGTGCTTGCTGCCTGTGCTTGCTGTGCTGCCTGTGCTTCCTGTGCTGCCTGTGCTTGCTGCCTGCGCTTGCTGCCTGTGCTTGCTGCCTGTGCTTGCTGCTTGTGTTTGGTGTGCTGCCTGTGCTTGCTGTACTTGCTGTGCTGCCTGTGCTTGCTGTGCTACCTGTGCTTGCTGCCTGTGCTGTGCTGCCTGTGCTTGCTGTGCTGCCTGTGCTTGCTGCCTGTGCTTGCTGTGCTGCCTGTGCTTGCTGTGCTGCCTGTGCTTGCTGTGCTGCCTGTGCTTGCTGCCCGTGCTTGCTGTGCTGCCTGTGCTTGCTGTGCTGCCTGTGTTTGCTGTGCTGCCTGTGCTTGCTGCCTGTGCTTGCTGTGCTGCCTGTGCTTGCTGCCCGTGCTTGCTGTGCTGCCTGTGCTTGCTGCCTGTGCTTGCTGTGCTGCCTGTGCTTGCTGTGGTGCCTGTGTTTGCTGTGCTGCCTGTGCTTGCTGCCTGTGCTTGCTGTGCTGCCTGTGCTTGCTGCCTGTGCTTGCTGTGCTGCCTGTGCTTGCTGCCTATGCTTGCTATGCTGCCTGTGCTTGCTGTGCTGCCTGTGCTTGCTGCCTGTGCTTGCTGTGCTGCCTGTGCTTGCTGCCCGTGCTTGCTGTGCTGCCTGTGCTTGCTGTGCTGCCTGTGTTTGCTGTGCTGCCTGTGCTTGCTGTGCTGCCTGTGCTTGCTGCCTGTGCTTGCTGCCTGTGCTTGCTGTGCTGCCTGTGCTTGCTTTGCTGCCTGTGCTTGCTGTGCTGCCTGTTTTTGCTGCCTGTGCTTGCTGTGCTGCCTGTGCTTGCTGCCTGTGCTGTGCTGCCTGTGCTTGCTGCCTGTGCTTGCTGTGCTGCCTGTGCTTGCTGCCAGTGCTTGCTGTGCTGCCTGTGTTTGCTGTGCTGCCTGTGCTTGCTGCCTGTGCTTGCTGTGCTGCCTGTGCTTGCTGCCAGTGCTTGCTGTGCTGCCTGTGTTTGCTGTGCTGCCTGTGCTTGCTGCCTGTGCTTGCTGCCTGTGCTTGCTGTGCTGCCTGTGCTTGCTGTGCTGCTTGTGTTTGCTGTGCTGCTTGTGTTTGCTGTGCTGCCTGTGCTTGCTGTGCTGCCTGTGCTGCCTGTGCTTGCTGTGCTGCCTGTGCTTGCTGCCTGTGCTTGCTGTGCTCGCTATGCTGCCTGTGCAAGCTGCCTGTGCTTGCTGTGCTGCCTGTGCTTGCTGCCTGTGCTTGCTGCCTGTGCTTGCTGTGCTGTCTGTGCTAGGTGTGCTGCCTGTGCTTGCTACCTGTGCTTGCTGTGCTGCTTGTGTTTGCTGTGCTGCCTGTGCTTGCTGTACTTGCTGTGCTGCCTGTGCTTGCTGTGCTACCTGTGCTTGCTGCCTGTGCTGTGCTGCCTGTGCTTGCTGTGCTGCCTGTGCTTGCTGTGCTGCCTGTGTTTGCTGTGCTGCCTGTGCTTGCTGCCTGTGCTTGCTGTGCTGCCTGTGCTTGCTGCCTGTGCTTGCTGTGCTGCCTGTGCTTGCTGTGGTGCCTGTGTTTGCTGTGCTGCCTGTGCTTGCTGCCTGTGCTTGCTGTGCTGCCTGTGCTTGCTGCCTGTGCTTGCTGTGCTGCCTGTGCTGCCTGTGCTTGCTGTGGTGCCTGTGTTTGCTGTGCTGCCTGTGCTTGCTGCCTGTGCTTGCTGTGCTGCCTGTGCTTGCTGCCTGTGCTTGCTGTGCTGCCTGTGCTTGCTGCCTGTGCTTGCTATGCTGCCTGTGCTTGCTGTGCTGCCTGTGCTTGCTGCCTGTGCTTGATGTGCTGCCTGTGCTTGCTGCCCGTGCTTGCTGTGCTGCCTGTGTTTGCTGCCCGTACTTGCTGTGCTGCCTGTGTTTGCTGTGCTGCCTGTGCTTGCTGCCTGTGCTTGCTGTGCTGCCTGTGCTTGCTGCCTGTGCTTGCTGTGCTGCCTGTGCTTGCTGCCTGTGCTTGCTGTGTTGCCTGTGCTTGCTGCCTGTGCTTGCTGTGCTGCCTGTGCTTGCTGCCTGTGCTTGCTGTGCTGCCTGTGCTGCCTGTGCTTGCTGTGCTGCCTGTGCTTGCTGCCTGTGCTTGCTGTACTGCCTGTGCTTGCTGTGCTGCCTGTGCTTGCTGCCTGTGCTTGCTGTGCTGCCTGTGCTTGCTGTGCTGCCTGTTAGCGATGCATTTGATTTCGCCCATAACACGCGGTAATTCGACAGTGGCATACGACAGTGCGTTGCTGTGTCACCTGTTTTTGGAGGCGCTGAGAGTCGCGGATCATATGTTTACCTCGGCGGCCGGTGCATTGACCTGCGTCTCAGTAAGAGTAAGCATTGTAAACAAATGCGAGAGTGAATCTCGCCGAAGATCGGAGCAGGCTTTGCCTGTTGGAAAGAGGACGGAGCTTGACCCCTCTGCACTTCCCCCAGAATCGCTAAAACAAACACATCTCGTCGAGCTATTTTGCGGGTTTCTAACATCAGAAGTGGGATATAGTGAATTTTACGCGCCTTAGCTGCAAAGCTAATTCTTGATTCATTTTCGTTGATTTTATTGTGCTGTGGATTGTGTCGTGTTTCTTTGTGTGCTTTTGTTGGTTTCCTCGTTTTATTTTTTTTCCCTTTTGTTTTGTTCGGCACGTGATCGGGACACTAATAAATGGATAACTCGCGTGCTCCCCCGTCCTTGGAGGACATCATCCGCCAAGTGGTAGCCGAAATTTCAAAAGGCGTAATGCCGGCTACCCCGAAGATTATTAATGCAACGACACCTCCTCTTTTGGATATGGTGCCGCAATTCCGTGGTACCGAACTGAATGACGACGCTAATGCTTGGTGCAACGAAGTGGAACATATCACTCGTGATTCGACCCCGCAACAGCGGTTGAGTGCCGCCACCCATGCGCTTGCGGGTTCGGCTAAAGCATGGTACCAAGAATGGAAAGGGAGACCCCGAACGTGGGACAAATTCAAGGAGGACTTGTGCGCCATTTTCGGTCCGCAGAAGAAACTCCACGAATGCTTGCTACGGGCGCTGACATATAACAGCGACGACGCGACCACGTACGTGGAATATGCAAGGAAAAAAGCGGGCTATCTCGAGTAGGCGCGTGTAGCATTTCGACCCGACGAATTGGAGGAGCTGACAATAAGCACAATCACAGATCAGAACGTGCGACAGGCCATGCTGTCCGCGAATTACGCGACGCCATCGGCGCTGATCACGGGCACGACTAATTTCGTAAAAGAAACGAAACCAAGGGAAAGATTTGCACGCGATGGCGGAGAACGCGCTCCGAACCGACAAGACGGCAGATGCTACCAATGCAATGAGCTGGGACATTAACGGGTGAATTGCCCGAAAAGGAGAAAATTATTACCGCAACGGGAAACTCCCAGCGTAACTAACTGCAATTTTTGCAAAAAGAGGGGCCATACCGAATCGCAATGTTTGGCGAAGCAGCGAACTGCCCAAAACCATCAAGGTTCGAAGAAACCCGATGCCAACGTGTGCTACTCAGTAGAACACAAACTGACACCAATACTATTGAGACAGATGATCGTACGACGCTGTTTGATCGACAATGGCGCAAAATGTTCCCTCGTGAGAGAAAGTGTTGCCGACCGGGCAAACTGCAAAGTAAACGCGTACACGACGACAATACAAGGACTGTGTGAGTCTAGCATGACGACCGTCGGATGCACATCAGCATTAATTCAGACGGAGGATGTGTCCGCTGAGTTGGATTTGTTTGTTGTCCCGAATACTGCAATACCGTACGAGGTCATCACAGGAAGAATGTCCTGTTGCATGCCGATCTACGCATTGTGACGGAACCTGATGGGACGACGAGGCTTCAACGGTGCGGACTTGTCACGGCAGAAAGGAACGAGGCTACAACGAAGGCACCGTGCTTCACACTCGACGTTGCGAACGATTCTCTTAGAGATCTTTTAAGAAAATTCGAGCGAATGTTGACCACTGGCAATCACGTGCGGTCCGTAAGTACGGCGGAACTCAAAATAATTACTCAGGAGAACAAGGTAATAAATTACCACCCTTACCGTCTGTCACTTTCGGAACGGGAGAAATTAAGGGGGATCATAGATGACCTCATAAGTAACGGCATAATACGCGAAAGCAACTCGCCGTTTGCAAGCCCCGTTATCTTAGTGAAAAAGAAAAATGGAGAGGACCGTCTGTGCGTGGATTTCGGGGCGTTAAATAGAATTACGGTCAAGACAGATACCCTTTACCACTAATCGACGATCAATTAGATCGTTTGGGATAGGGTAGGGTATTTACTACGATAGACATGACCGCGGAATTTCACCAAATACCCATTGCCGCCGATTCAATTTGTAAAACTGCCTTTGTTACCCCCGACGGGCATTATGAGTATATCCGTATGCCCTTCGGCCTTTGTAATGCGCCCGCTGTCTTTCAGAGAGCCATTAACGCGGCTCTAGGCAACCTAAGAAATAGCATCGCATTAGTCTATATGGACGATATTTTGATCCCATCGCAAACGGTCGAGGAAGGGCTACAGAGTTTAGAGTGCGTGTTGGAGGTATTGGACAAGGCAGGATTCACGTTAAACATCGCAAAATGTAAATTTTTTGAAACTTCGATCAATTACCTGGGTCGAGAGATATCATCCGAAGGCATAAAGCCAGGCAAAGAAAAAGTTAAAGCCCTAGTAGAATCACCAGTTCCGAACAATGTGAAGCAGATAAGACAATTTATTGGCGTAGCGAGTTATTTCCGGAAGTTTGTACCTGAATTCGCGGTGCGAACGGCGTGCTTGACCAAATTAACAAAACATAATTAGCCGTGGGTATGGGGTAAAGAACAGGAAGAAGCGCGATCGTACATCATAGACAAACTGAGTACACACCCTTTGCTCGTAATATTGGACCCAACGCGAGATACGGAGCTCCACACCGACGCTAGTTCCTTTGGATATGGTGCAATACTCTTCCAAAGAGTGGAAAAGGAACTACGCGTGGTCGCATATTTTAGTCGTCGTACCAGCCCAGAGGAATCGCGCTATCATTCGTATGAACTAGAGACACTCGCGATTGTGAACGCACTGAAACACTTCCGCGTATATCTGCTTGGTATGCAGTTTAAAATTGTCACCGACTGTAATGCCATTAAGGCTACGCAAAACAAAAAAGATTTATTACCACGCGTAGCTCGTTGGTGGATATTTCTACAAGAGTTTTCCTTTGATCTTGAATATAGGAAAGGCAAATACGTAGAGCACGTGGATTATTTAAGTAGAAATCCGTGTAAAAACTATCGCGTAAACGTAATTTGTGAGGGCTCCTGGCTAGAAATCGCGCAGAAATATGATGAAGAAACGCAAAACATGATCGAGCGGGTAAAGTCGAACAAAACTGTTATTACGGATTTCGAGCTAAGAGACGGTATACTGTGTCGAAAAACACTCCGGGACACAGGTCGAGTGATCTACCGAAGTTTTGTCCCGAAGGGAAGCCGCCTTGGTTTGTTGCGTCTGTACCATGACGAAAACTGTCATGCAGGCTTTGAAAAAACATACGACCGCATCGCGAAAAAATACTGGTTCCCAAAAATGCTAACATTTGTCCGTAAGTACATCGATCACTGCATTACTTGCGTAGTATGCAAACGACAAACCGGACCCAAACAAGGGAAATTGCACCCAATTGAAAAGAAGCCTTTCCCCTTCGACACGATACACTGTGACTGTGTCGGTACATTTGAAAAAACGAAAGATGGATATGAACACCGCCGTATAGTTAGCAGACAACTATCACCGATTTCGCTTATTTTGGTCCCAATCGTTTACGATAGTTTACGCAAGTTTACGCAATCGATTTCAGAGTTTACGAAATCGTATTTTGGCCGTAATTAACAATTTCGGGAATGGGGTAATGTAGATCTTGCGAGCGCCTCCAGTGGCCGAAAAGAGAACCTGACCAGATGCAAACTCTGGCGAAATAATTTTGACGTATCTTGTGTGTAACGGTCTCAATCGTTTACGAATAGTTTTCGCAAGCTGCTGTATCGATTTCGGAGTTTACGAAATCGTAGTTTGCCTGTAATTAACAATTTTATAATCGGCTATCGTGCAGCGTTGATTTGCTCGCAAGCGCCGACGTTTCCCGAAGGGAGAAGCTGACCAGATACAGAAAGTGGCGAAATAACTTTGACGTATCTCGTGTGTAATGGTCTCAGTCGTTTACGAATAGTTTACGCAAGCTGCTGTATCGATTTCGGAGTTTACGAAATCATAATTTGCCCGTAATTAACATTTTCAGAATCGGCTATCGTGCAGTGTTGATTTGCTCGCAAGCGCCGCCGTTGGCCGAAGGGAGAAGCTGACCAGATGTATACCCTGACCAAGTAATTTTGACTTTTGACGTATCTCACGTCATCCATCGTCAAGTGGTAGAAGAAAAATATTGTATCGTGGAATTGAGGGATGGGTTGCAAGTCATTTCAACCTGTTGGTTAGATGCCAACAAAAGTGTAAGCAAATGGCCAGGCCACGTCAAGTTGCTGAAATAATTAGAGAAATTAATAATTTCTGAGGCTTTACTCCAAACCTTGTCAGAGGAGTGTGCAGTTATCAGCGTTGCTTTGGGTCGACAGGTATGTATAGTGGATATTATTAATAATGTGTGTATGTGTTTATATATAATATAGATATCTATATTTTTTATATCTAGAAGACCTGTCGATGTCATAATAATAAACAATTATATACTTTGTGGATGATTGGGCATGGGCCCAACAAAAATTAAATGAGGCACAGGACACATCAGATGTTTTCTATTCTGATGAGCTCTTGGAATATGAGTTAGCTGCGGCCTTAAAAAACCGAAGGAGGGCTAAGGTTAAAAGGGTCATATCTTCGGAAGAAGAGAGTATGGAGTCCATATCTAAAAACCCAAGAAAAAATCAACATATGACGACACATTCACAGACGAGCGGAGAGTACATTAACCAATCTACTAATTACACCTGTAATGCTTGAACCCTTATTCGATTCATCAACACCTGGGGGTTTGACGTTCATTGCATATGATGAGAATGAACCCCCTACCGCTGTTTACATAGCCATGGAGGTGAGCTTCATATTATTGGAGTGTATTCATAATAATCAAGATTATTGCAAATGTCTCTCATCTTTTTCCAATATCCCTTAGCTACTGAAACTATTGCAGCTCAAGGCAGTGCCTGTGGAAACTGGGAGCATCATCCTTACACCTCAGAAATTGGTAAATAAAACAAAAAACCATTCATATCAATGTTTCTACCTTCTGTTTTACATATTTTAGGATTTCGAAAATGTGTTTACAAAATGCTGTCTACGATATCTTTACAAATAAAGGATCTGTACACAAAAGTCGATTTTTTGTTGGAGTCCAAAAATTAAAATGCCGAAGTTGATGAGGACGAAACATCCGAAAATGAATTGCAGCGGGTTCCCATAGTGCAAAGTATGGATGATTTGGCCTCATTTGAGCCCACACTTCAACAGCCTGAATTAAAAAAAAAATTGGTAATTATTTTCTAATCACATGTTCCTCTAAAGTGCCATTATTGCTCTACAACGAAAAAAGTAATATCTTTCGTGGTACAAAATATAATAAAAACCATCTATAACATTTCCTCCCAACAGCTGAGGTTTCCTGAACATGTTGTTGTCAGCATCAAAAGCATTGAAGTCACGCCACTGCTCATTTGTGTATAATGCCTATTCAGATGAATGTTTGTACTATTACAGTTTCTATGGGCGTGGGCGTGGGCATGGGCATGGGTAAAGGTAAAGGATATATAAGGATAGGTTTGGTGCATGTCCGCGAGAGAATCATTATTTCATGTTTTTACGTTAATTCCACAATACTCTTTCTCGCCTATGAAGGAATCAATACATGGTGTTTTTTGTGTTGAATTCACATCTCTCTCCCTATAACTATCAATTTTATTGGTTCATATTGATCTGCAATACTCTTTTGCTTTCACAATATTTCTATTATAACTTATATTAATTAGTTGCTGTTTTGATCTGCCTTTTATGTACACATGATAACATCATGAAATTTTTCAGATTCGTCGACTTAAATATTGTTGGCCCAGGTAAGCTGACTATGTGCGTAGCAGCTGTAATATCCCGAGCACTTGCAGACGGAATCGCATTAAATTTCATTTGGCAGGGCCGCTTGCAGAAGCAAAGCTTTCAAAAATTGCGGACTGCGAACTTATTCCAAAGTATTTTCCTACAGATATACATTATTAATAATCTTTTAATAATCACTAATATTCTTTTATTATTTTATAGTAGTCTGTATGCCCGTTGGCAATAATAAGTTGAAAAAGGCGGAAGTAAATGACGTCATTGGCAAGTGGTTCACTCAAGCAAAAACGAGAATTGAGCAAAAAATGAAATCTTAATAAATAGAATTGAGACTAGGTTAAGATTTTGTTATATTTACTATTATATTTAGTGTAGTTTTTATAATTACTGTTATATTTAATGTAAATATTTTATATGTACTTTTATATTTAGTGTAATTTAATATTTCATTAATAAAAATAATATATTGTAAAACAAATTTTCTTGAATTATTCATAATGTAAAACAGAATCGTATGTAGGATATAATATTGAATGAATATTCTTAGGACCTTGATGCAATATTCTGTGTCATCTTCCTGCAATATTCCCGCAAATTTCGAGGCGGCTGACATAGGAATATTGCAGCAATATTCCTACAATACTCCGACAATGTGACCTGCAAGGGTCAGCATTGCAAAGTAATATTTGTGCTACATGCCAACAAAATTCCTTGCTGTCGTGAAATTTACAATTTCAGAATCGGCTATCATGCAGCTTCTCCCTTCGGCCAACTGCGGCGCTTGGGAGCCAATCGACGCTGCACGATAGCCGATTCTGAAATTGTTAATTACGGCCAAAAACGATTTCGTAAACTCCGAAATCGATACAGCAGCTTCCGAAAACAATTCGTAAACGATTGAGACAATTACACACGAGATACGTCAAAATTATTTCGCCAGGTTCCGCATCTGGTCAGCTTCTGCTTTCGGCCACTGGCGGCGCTTGCAAGGCCTACATTACCCGATTCTCGAAATTGTTAATTACGGCCAAAATACGATTTCGTAAACTCCGAAATCGATACAGCAGCTTGCGAAAACTATTCGTAAACGATTGAGACCATTACACACGAGATACGTCAAAATTATTTCGCCAGGTTCCGCATCTGGTCAGCTTCTGCTTTCGGCCACTGGCGGCGCTTGCAAGACCTACATTACCCGATTCTCGAAATTGTTAATTACGGCCAAAATACGATTTCGTAAACTCCGAAATCGATACAGCAGCTTGCGAAAACTATTCGTAAACGATTCAAACCGTTAGACCGGGCTGTTCCACCTCTGGGTAAAGTGTCACGTAGCGAAGTTACCAGATAAAACTAGACAAAAGTAAATCTTGCGTTGTTCCACCTTTCGGTAAAATTTATCCTCCTGGTAAATGAAGCTACCTGACGGATAAATTACACGGTGCCGAATCCACCGTGTAAGCCACTACCTAACAGATAAATATATGGTGGGGGTAGAAAGTGCACGCAGTGGGAGGTAGAAGTCTTATATCTCTCGTTCGTATAGTAAGTAGTTTGCTTTGGTTGGGTTAGGTCGTTTTCGCAAACTACATATTAAAAATATTTCAGTTTTCAAAAGTAGAAGTAAATCTTCAAGATAACCGGGTGTTATATGGAGACGACGATGAGGATGAATGCATAGAAGAAATTATAGTGGTTATTCGGAAACCGTATACTGTTCGTCCGCGTCCAAACTTTGTTAACCAATATACCGACTCCGAGTTTGCAAGGCAGTTATACCTACATATCAAATATTTTACAAATCAATTAATTACAAATAATTAATTGACAATTTCATGTAAGACTATGTGACGATTTACTTAGAAGATTTGTAACATTTATTTGTGTAACAGTAAGCAATCTATGCATACACAAGCATATTTTTACAATATTGACATAATTATGAAATAGCAACGGTCTGGGTTAGGATTAGGTTAACAATAGGAAATAAAATAATTTTAAATAATTTCTTTATTTAACAAAAATATTTTATTAGGCAGAATTATAACGAATACCATCAATAAGACGCCCCCCCCCCCCCCCCAGACAGCAAGGAATATTGCGGGAATATTGCCTAAAAATTACAACCTTCCGCAATATTGCTAACGTTGCACCAATATTGCAGTAATATTGCAATGTCAGGGTAAAATACGCAATATTGCAATAATGTTGCAGTGACATATGTACATTGTAACTTATTAAATGACATTTTTCAGACTCGTCGACTTGTAAATGTCACGGGACCGTGCAAGTTGTCCACATGTATATCCGCAATCACGGTCCGACTGATTGCAGGCGAAGTCGCTGTCGATTTTAGCTGGAAGGGACGCCTGCAGAAGCAATGCTTTCATAAATTAAGGACGGCGAATTTGCTCCAAGTACGTTTCTTACATATATACCCGGAACCCGACAAATATTGCTGAAATATTATATAAATACATTATTAATAATCTTTTCCCTAATAATCATTCATTATTTTATAGAAGTCTCTATGGTCGCGTCGGCCAAAATAAATGGAGGGAAGCTGATATCGAGGACGGAATTGCGAAGTGGTTGACGCAAGCGAAAACAAGAATACACCGCGCAAAGTGAAAATAGAAATAAAATGTAATTTAAGGATAGGTTAGGGTTTTATTATTATTTCTTGTTGTATGTTTTAATTCATAGTATAATAAAAACAGTATTTGTATTCTAAAATATATAAAATTTCCCTCAATTATTTCCATAAAGTGAAACCATAATCATATGCAGCATGCAATGTTGAAGGAATATTATAGGGACCTTGACTCAATATTGCAGGTAAGATTCCTGCAATATTTCACGCAAGATTTCTGTAATATTCCGCAACGTTGCAAAGAAGCGGATATAGGAATATTCCTGCAATTTTCCTGCAATACTCCGGCAATCTCACTGCAAGGTTTAGGCAATGCGAAATAATATTCATGCAATATTCCTGCAATATTTTTTGCTGTCCGGGCCATTACGTTTATCGTACACTGGTTTAAGTTTTTGTTTTCAAATCATGCGGGTTAACGCAGAATAGTGTATATGTGCCATCTGGTGACTAGACAAGTCGTCAAAAGGTCTGGATAACTACCAAGAGGATAAAATATGACGGAGCAACCCATGTTTAAGGCCGGGTTGTTCCACCTCTCGGTAAACTGTCAGGTAGCGAAGTTACCAAATAAAAACTAGACAAAAGTTATCTTGCGTTGTTCCACCTTTGGGTAAAATTTATCCTCCTGGTAAATGAAGCTACCGACAGGATAAACTATCCGGTCGCGAATGAACCGTGTAAGCCGCTAACTAACAGATAAATATGTGGTGGGGGTAGAAAGTGCACGCTGTGTGAGGGGTGGGAGGTGGGAGGTAGAAGTCATATCTCATTCGTAAATGGAGTATATAGTTTGCTTTCGTTGAGTCAGATCGTTTTCGCAAAGTACGCTAATAAAATATTTAGAGTTTAAAAAATGGAAATGAATCTCCAAGATGACCGAGTGTTGTATGGCGACGACGATGAGGAGGAATGCATACAAGAAATTGTATTGGTTATTCGGAAACTGTATCATATACCGTTCGTCGGCGTCCAAATTTTGTTGAATTATATAATGACTCCGAGTTCGCAAGGCGTTTTCGGTTCCGCAAACAAACTACCTTGAACATTATGGCACTTGTGGAAAATAATATAAGGAGCAGGACGGACAGGTAAATATTGAATGTATCTTTCTTTTATAAGGTTATTTTATAAAATGCATGCCGAAATTAACAATTGTGTACTGTATTAGCTGACAATTTACATTTTAAAGCCTATTAAGAGATTGTGCAAATATCCGATATTACGATAAAAATCGGATTATGAGATTTGCTAATTAAGGTCACGATATCTATATATGCAAAGATAATCGTGATTAATATTTGTATATATTTTTCTTTCAGGAATCATGCTGTGTCGCCATTGCTGAAATTGCTCTTGACATTGCGTTTTTATGCCTCCGGAACGTTCCAGATGGCAATTGGTGATTTTGGCAGCATCCACAATTCGACAGTGTGCCGCATAATCAACCAAGTTACCGAAGCATTAGCTGCATTGCGGCCCTAATTCATTATAATTGAGCTACCGGTTACAAATGACGACTTAATGCTAATACAAACACAATTTTGTGAGAGCGCTCGCTTTCCTCGAGTGGCTGGTGCTATAGATTGCACTCACATTAAAATACAATCACCAGGTATTGATTATATTTACGAATTATAAGTGTATGTACATTATTGTCATATTGCTTTTATTGATAGGCGGAGACGAAGCTGAAACGTTCAGAAACAGAAAAGAAATATTTACCATAAATGTTCAGGCTGTTTGTGATAGCAAATTTAAAAGTCAAATAAACAAAAATAAACAACGAAATAATTTAACTCGGAATAACACAATAAATAAAGTATAGTTTAAGAAGAAATGTAAGAAAAACTTTATTTTTTAAGCGAGAAAGCACGTCGGTAGTCGTTGGAGTCGCAAAGAAGAAGATGGAGAAGGAAGAAGCGTAACAACTATCGTCTTAGCAACTAATTCCCTTATTTTATTATTTCTTTTATTATAATAAATCAATGGGCAATCAATCAATCATATAAGACGGTCTCCTTTTACATTTTTCGTACACTGGTTCAAGTTTTCGTTTTCAAATCATGCGCGTTAACGCAGAATAGTGTATATGTGCCATCTGGTGGCTGGGTAAATCGTCATAAGTATGGATAACTTTACCGAGAAGATAAAATATGATGGAACAACCCATGTATAAAAGTAGCCGGTAAGTGCTGGGTAGGGCTTATCCTCTAGGTAGCTACCGGACAGATATCCTGATATTTACCGAGAGGTGGAACAACCGGCCTATGTCTATTTGGAAAAAACAAAAATTGAGCAAGTATTATATTTTTACATCCAGCATGAACAATTCCCAAAGGAAAGCAATTTCGATATGTATTAACAATTAACCTTCACTACCTCTAAAACAAAAAATCATGTGTAATTTGAATGCGTTTGATAATATTTTTTACTTTATTCACCGACGAGATATTCTTAAAGACTGCCAGCGCCTGTGTTAAACAGCGGCCTGCAAATTGGGGCTGGATGGGGTCTGAGGGGGCGCTGAGGTCTCTTGGCGGCGTCGGTTGGCATCGGTAATTGGAGCTAGTACCATAGCTAATAGACAAACATAGAACGTTGACATTACCCATTGTGTAACTGTTAAAACGTAATGAGATTTTATTTTATAATTTTATTTCACCCTCACCTTTGTAATCGACACTTCACAGATGCATACATAATTAAAGAGTAATTAGCACGTGATTTAAAAATAACATCAATTTCTTTCGCTACTTTGCAATATCTGTTTAATATATCAAAACAGTTCGTTGCGCCTCGGATCAACTTTTCATGCGGCCTCGGGCTGCCCTCATGTGCATTCGAGTTCAAATTGGTACGCGGCTCCATGTTTTGCAACAAAACGAAAACCTTGTTTAAATAGACCAATGAAAGCGTAAGAATCGATTAGTGTATTGCGGAAAATATCGAGTGCCCGGGGAAACGGTGCAATATTTATGGATGTTCGGTCACGTTTGACTTCGTTTATCTTGGCTTGTCTCGGAAACGGTCAATAGAACACAACCGTGCAAGGTATCGCTGTGAAGCTCTCGACAAGATCTGTTCGAATATACGAAGAACATTTTGCGTTGTTTTAAGCTAAACATTTTAAACATTCTTTACCAAATTCGTTGTGTTGCATTCACAGTTGCCGAGATAGACTGACAATGAGTTAAACACGGCAGCACACCCGCATGAAATAAACGCTTAGAAACCATACTTGACTAGCTCAACTTTACTCTCCAATCTGCAAGTCTTAGTCCTACACTCCTACTCAACTGACAACTCAATCGAACTTGAGCCTACCCGATTTTTTTATGTAATTGCTCATTAGTCGTTTTTATAATAATATAAAATAAAGTTTACATCCGCAGCGCAGGACGCTATATATTAAAACGGTCGGAGAATTTCTGCTGTCAGTGCGTGACTTCCACAACTATTTTATTTATCGTTTCAGAAGAAATATACCTGTTGTATGATGCAGTAAAATTAGACACTAGAATTTATGGTAGATTAGTCATTTTTACTAAAAATTGGATAGGATTCGGAAAAATAGGTGTGCGCAATGATGTTATTCAGAAAAGTTGCTAGATTCTTTTTTATAGTCTAAATTTTAAATTGACGATCTGAATGTGTGGGTATCGGGTAAAGCTTGTAATCGGAAATCAAATTCGCTTTTTTATTTTTACGCACGTGTGTCCTACAATCATATACATTTGTACAATGTACATACATCCGTGGCTAACTGCCTCGTGAGTCGTGCGTCGTCACCTCTCTCCCCCCTTCACTCATCGCGACGCTTATGTTTTTCGCCGGACGCGCGCCGAGGCTCGGGCCCGGGCCGGCGATACACGGCAAGGGACTGGTGTGGCGTGTGTGTCACTTCCCACAGAATGTTATTCAACGTACAAAAAATATTAATTTTTTCCTTTCTAAAAACTGAGGATTACGGAGATAAACGGATTTTAGATTTGTTTTCAGCACCTCAAAGTCTGAAAATTAACCAACAGATGCTCTTATGTAATAAAATACATGTTCGGCCTCAGCATTACGTCATCAGGGGCGCGTAGGCAAGCCGGGGCAAACCGATTCAATGGTTTCACATTGCCCTCATCGATTGATCGGTTCGCCGCCGTACGAAAAAAAATGTAGTGTGTCGGAGACTTATTCTAATGTTGAAGAATCGGTGTAGCTTGCTCGGGCCGATCCGCGACTGTCTGTCTGAACGGGTGAACGAGAAATCATTGGTGGTTCGAGATTCATTCTAGACTTGGAGAATCGGTGTAGCTTGCTCTTTTTCAAAAGCAAATCAGACTGAGGAAAAACATCTCTAACTTTGTGATATTTAAAAAGTATAAAAACGATTATAATTCATTAAAATATTGCCACTCTTCCGATGCCGATATTTGCTCACAGCCCGATCCGACAGTCTCGGATCGGCCCGAGCAAGCAACACCGATTCTCCAATACTAGAATGAATCTCCAACACACCAATGATTTCTCGTTCACCCAGTGTGGCCAGAAGTGGCTCTTTTACACTATCGGTGCCCGCGGGAGTGGGGATACGCGCAAGTGTGCGTGCCCTGTCTGTGAGAGCTGCGCACACCGTTTCTCGCCGAATCGCGCTCGGCGTGGAGAGAAGGACGGAACTATGCTGCGTCTCCCTTCCACCAACGTCGTATGTGACGTCAGATATCGTGACGACACATAAGGACAGAACTATGCTCCGTCCCCTTTCAACCAATATCGCGCGTTGCGTCTTTGTTCGACATGCAGTCGTGTCAGGCAAATTCTTCCTGACGTACGCTGTCGTGTGTTCAAATCGCGTATTACGTACGATCCCTCAGAACGTCTAGTGCCAGAAGCTTTATGAAATATATATTTTGCCCATATCTATTATAAATCAATGCGACACATCTATTCCGCTGACAAAATATTAAAAACTATCCGTAGTAAGTACTAAAATATTTGTAAATGAATGTCGTTTGTCGCCGTGTGATAAATTATTAAGAAGAAAATTATTCTGTGAACAAAAATTGAACCATGACTGGGCGCAAACCTACGAAAAAAACCAACGTGTTGACGAGCGACGATGAGTACGACGAATCAATCCCAAACCCAAACTGTCCTCGATTGACTTTCCTCTGGATCGCGCTCTGCTCAGGGCGGTGGTGCCCGATTTGCCTTCCGGCTGAAAGAATGCAATGGTACGTGCGATGCCTTATACGAAATCTGGCACCACTGTCACGGGCCCTTGTGCGGAACATAGTTCCGTCCTTCTCTCCACGCCGAGCGCGATTCGGTGAGGAACGGTGCGCGCAGCTCTCACAGATAGGGCACGCACACTTGCACGTATCCCCACTCCCGCGGGCACCGATGGTGTAAAAGAGCCACTTCTGGACAGTCGCGGATCGGGCCAAGCAAGCTACACCGATTCTCCCATACTAGAATGAATCTCCAACACACCAATGACTTCTCGTTCACCCGCTCAGACAGACAGTCGCGGTTCTCCTTGTCCGTCACGACATTGGGTCGAGTCGGGAGGACGACGCAACGGGACAATTCGCAACGAAGCTCCTTGACACATCTTTGGCAACGAATCGAGTAGCCACTGTGACTGTTAGGGGCCATAGGCCAAATATGATTTTGTAAAGTTTGAAAGGGTATTTTATATTATTATTTAATTGCGGTAGAGATTTACTCGTACACTCCGGTGGTTTAGATAACACGGTTAGCATCAAATTGGCGACAAGTAGAGTATCCTTGTATAGTCTGAATTAAATATTCATAGACAGCTCGTACATCGGGTTCATTCATCGTTAACAGCAGCATCGTTTTGAGAGTGGCCATAGTCCATGCGTGCACCTACACATGCATACTCACTCACAAGACGATGCTTCATTTGTTTGACAACCGACGAAAACGCACACAAACGAGCAACAGTGGCACGGTGAGAGCAGTTACGATGTGGTCAAGAGCTGGTGTTTCAAACATGTTTCGCTTTTTCGTCCAACAACTATATTAAATTTGGAAGACTAAACACTAGAAGTATCAAGGGGGTGAAAATCTCTTCTCTGGCACTTTGTAATAGAGTCATTATATATTAATGAAACACAAAATGTTCTTTAAAATAATATCTTAGATCTTAGAAAAGAACGGTATATGTCTATATGAAATGAACTTTCATGACAGTTCTGGGGTAAGCGCGGATGGGTCAATCTCCGTCCTTTTCCCGACAGGTAACTCTTGCTCCGATTTTCGGCCAGATCCATTCTCGCTATTGTTTTTATGTCCACTCTTTCTATACGGGTCAATGCCCCGAGGTGAGCATATGCTCATCAGCCGTCAGCCCCTTGATACCTCTCAAACAAGTCGCATAGCAATGCGTCAACGCATGGCACTCTTCAATTAGCCCGTGTCATTGGTCAAAATTCGCAGCTGCGCTAATAAATAAAACGTCTTGAAAAGATTTGATCACTATATATAAATAAAAGCCAAACGAGGGAAGTTGATTCTCTCGGTGATTCTAGTGCTGATTTTGTAAAACTCATTGTAGCTGTCTTCGGCGTGGTTGCGTTGCGTGCGTTTTCGTCGATCGCTAAACAAACGAAAGCATGACCTTGAGAGTGGATATGCATGTGTAGATGCACGCATGGACTATGCCTACTCTCGCAGCGATACCGTTGTTGCTATGCGACGTATTTGTCGATGTAGCTGAGTGCAACTACTGACAAATTGTTTCGGACTACAGAAGATCGACCAAAACCGCGACCATTGTAACGGCAGCCTTACTTATTTTCAATCTCACCTATAGCGATCATGACCTATACGGCAGATTTTTCCGGGCACCTGTTCTCCAATTGTCAGTTTCATGTATCTCACACAGCTTCGAATGGTGGAACAAATGAGCAAATTGCATTGAAACTATACGTGAACTTCACTTGAACATACAATAATATATATCCAAAATTCAGACCAACAAGACATGGTCAGGTTTGTATATCAAAATTTCCGCGTCCAATGTTGTACATATATTTACGTTGAATAGTTAAACATTTATTAAAATTTTAGTGAACTTTTTATCTTTCATTTTATGTTTCGTACACCCTTTTCTGCCGTTAATAGTAATTTTGCTTCTATTATTTTGAAACTTAAAATTCCACTTGAAATCGTCTGTAAAGAGAGCTTCACTTGCCCACACACAGGTGACATCTCATGATAATAGTTCAGTACGGTGGTGATTCGACATCAGTTTCTTACTCTGGCCGCAATATATTCTAGAGGGCGCCCGAGAACAGCGAATTTTGCTGGAGACACAAAGTCCCATAAGGCTGGCAGTCTTTAGGAATATCTCGTCGGTGCTTTATTTTGTGATCATTGTGACGGCCAGCCGTTACCGACACCATTCTCGACCCGCCTTTAACCATAAGCCGGCTAGTATCTTGAGGGCACTCCCAGAGGTCGCCTAAGTGGACGAGCGACGGAACTTCTCCCTCACTCGTTCACACTCACCTAGTTTAAGCCATGATAACATAGAATCGAATCATAAGTAGATATATCTTTGCGTCTATACCCATCGAGCGTTAGGGCATTAGTTCTAAGTAAAAGCGCACGCGGCGCTCCAAGTGGACTGCGCTCCACCACCAACGCGCCTGCGTCGAGCGCCGAGCCCCACTCTAAGGGCCGTACCCCTTCCTTAGCGGCGGGCCCTAGTAATTAGATTTAAGGCCGGGTCGAACCGAAAATCAGTGCATTATGCATTATACTTAATATCACAGTGCTATTATACTTGACAAGCAGTTCATTACTTTTCTTGAGTGCATTCTACTCACAATCGTCTACTTAATTCCTTCTTGAAGATTAATTAAGTCGTCTTGAAGACAAGCAGTTACATCAAATTGAAGAACAGTGTACTAAAATCCTTTGTTCGAAATCTGTAGTGAAAGCTCAGTTCATTTCAATCCAATCAAATCCCAAATTCATAAATCTAAATCACAAACTCAAAAGTTCAAATCATTTTATCAAAGAATAAGTGCTGAAGCAACAACTGAAGACTCGACAAAAACGAACTCACGGTAAGCAAACTGACTTGCCGGTTCGACACTCGCATAACACTGTACTAATTATTAAGGTAGAATCTAGTTCCTTAAATTATTCAATCGTATAGTCAATATTGTAAGAATCATATAGTCAAAGTCTATATATAGACCTTTGTTATACAAATTACTTCTATCATTCTATCCTTGCGTTCTTAAAGTAAATTAAGCCTTCCATAACGCTCTACGTCTAAGCATTCCCTCACCACATATATCCAGGCAGTCAACGAGAGGACGTTAGCTCGACAACATAAATGCCTACAACTTCACACTTATCCTTACCACACATATCCAGGCAGTCAACGAGAGAACGATAGCTCGTCGACATAAAAGCCTACAATCTCATATATACCTTTACCTTACGTTTCCATTATTCCGTCAACGAGAGGACGATAGCTCGACGACAAATATTCCTTCAACTCCATACTTACCTTTATTCCGTCAACGAGAGGGCGATAGCTCGACGACAAATATTTCCTTAACCCCATACTTACCCACACCTCATACTGTCCATTTACCCGCCAACAAGAGGACGATCCGCTTGACGGCATATACATCCACCATAAGACCAAAAGTCACCACTATCCTGAATGCCTAAACAAAAGAGAGCCGGCCGGAAGAACCAACTACGTAAATTGATCAGGAACTTGTACGCTATTCCTTCAGAAACTAACAGGCCTCCGCCACCAACCCCAAAACCGCGTTTAGTCGAGTGTCATGCCGTTAGACCCAATATACGGGTAGTACAGCCTTCAGCGAGTAACGTAAGGGAAAATCAACCGTCTGTAAGCAGTGTAAAGAAGGTACAGCCGTCCGCTAAAACCACGTTGATTATAAAATCATCCGCGAGCTCGGTAAAAACAGATAAATCCTCGAAGTGGGAACTCATTCCGCTCAATTTAGAAGCGCCGATATATTCCGCGACCGTGCCGAGATTCGATCCGCGTTTCGAAACGTACATTCGAAAGAGGCGCGAACGCCTCTATCCGGAACTCATAGTGCTCGACCAATAAAACCGCACCGCCAGGATCCCCAAGTCGCTGAGATCGCGCTCCGTGGCCTCTCGACTAAAGGAGGAATTTAAAAGTCGCTTCCCGACTGCAATCGTTTCGTGGAAATCCCTTAAATCCGCGAAATCGCCGATCGGGACGTGACAATCATATACATTAATTTCTGTGACATACTGACATCACCTACTGAAATATCTAAATAGAAGAGAGCAACTTTTTCGAACCGGTCATATCTAGTCAAATCTCTGTGGAACTTACGTCGAACGGCGCAAATCGACTGTATGTCCCAAAGGTCCAGTGGTAAGAGTGAGACAGAATACCAAAATATCTTTCTTCTCTCTCTAACAGCGAGGCGCGGCTGTTCCTGCACCCGCGCACATTCCAGGTATTCTATAGTTCAATGTAGCCAATTGAATGGTGGAGTCGCAAGCGGTCTTGCAGGGAACTACAAAGGTTACTAGGAATATATATACGTTGGTTTCCAAATCATTGGACTCGCGACGTGCACATTATACACAATAACGCAGGTTTAAAATAAATTATTTATATGAAATTGAAGTAATAGTGTAACATAAAATAGTGTGTATATATATACAAGTAATAGTATATATAATACGGTAATTTTTATTATATTTACGTGCCATTATACACAATAACGCAGGTTTAAAATGAATTATTTATATGAAATTAAATTAATAGTGTAACATAACATAGTGTGTATATATATATATAAGTAATAGTATATGTAATACAATATTTTTATTATATTTGAAGGGTTACATTAAAGTAAATTCATAATAACACTGTAATTGTTACGTCCCAGCGTAACTTTTTGATTTTTCCTTTTCTTTTATTCTATTCTTCAAATTAAACTCTCTTTTCTTTCCTTTATTCCGGCCGCCGGTTACGAATTACTTGTATCACGGTTTAGCCTCATCGCATCCGGTGCGCTGTTAGAGTATTAGTTGTAAAATCATGTTATTCTATTTTTCCCTCCAGGCCGCGTATACGAATTACTTGTATCACGGTTTAGCCTCATCGTATATGTGGTGCTGTCGAGTTGTTAATATGTAGTGGAATTCCCTCACCGTGGAATCATATTCGTCCCATCGTATATATATATATAAGTAGATGTAAGTAGTCATAAGCGTGCGAGCGGGTATGAATGCGTGAATATAGTATGAGTGTGTGTGTGCGGTATGGACGTATGTGTGTGTAGGTTAAGGAATTCGCGATGAGGTTCCGCGTGTTAATTTTTGGTTTCTCTCTCTCTCAAAAGTAAATTATTATTTTCGTGGCAATAAGGCATTGCCCAGATATCAACCTGATTCTGTTCAAGCATATAAGTCAGGAGCGTGCACTACTAAAGTTTTGAATAGCTGAGTCAAGGCAATCATATTTTATTTGCAATAAAACAGAATAATTAAAGGAGGATAAATGAGCAAACGAAAGTCTCTCGCTGAACATCGAGCGAGCATAGTAACACAATATTTGTACACTAAATCGACCGCTGATCGACCGTTTCCATGGTTAGGGTATGAAAAACTGGCCTAGAGCGAGCCCAGGAGCCGTCTCGCGACGGATTTCTCTGGGCAGTTGGCTGTAAAGTCGTGAGGTACGCAGGCCGCTGTCCGAGGGTGTCTTAGTTTTCATTAATTTCTGAGTCTAAAAGTGCATATTCTTCTTGCAGTGTGCTACTAAACGAACTCAATTATCCTCGTAAAAGCTTTAGTTTATAAATTCAGTTTAAGTGAGACACAGACTCAGTTTTTCTTTAATTTAGCGGAAGTGCGAAAGTGTGCGCGTTACGTTTTGCACGTGGCCGACAAAATGCGTCGGACACGTTAGCTTAAGTTTCCTTTTCGATTTCATTTACATTACTCTTTCTTTTATTCTTTAACTTGAACAGAACGCGGAAAGGTTGTTCCTCGCTCGTACGGCGACTAAAGTCGGAATCAATTATCGAGATATTTGAATAGAAGCACTATCTTCCTGACTTGCCGAACCTTGTAACGGACTAGTTCCCGGCTCAATTATCACCGAGCATAGGCAAATCGAGGAAGTTCACAGTACTAAAATTACGTTTCGATTCGAAGGTACTATCATCGTTTTTCCATTGAAACCCTTTGAAAACTCCACCGACGATACGCCAGAGAGAGAAAGAAGGAGAGAGCGAGTAGCGAAGGAGACCGAGAGAGAGAGAGAGAGATAGAGCGAGAAAGAGCGCGAACGTAGCCGAAGCGACTCGAACGTAGCCGAAGACCAGCGACACGGTAGGAACCTCCAGTCGCGAAACACGACGACAATTACCATCTTATTGTATGATCATACCCGAGCTTAGGCCACGGCGGGATCCCACGGGCACGGTCATTTGACCGTGCAAGATTCCTTGTTAACTTGTCGATTGTAAAGGCGTAATTACTGATATCCGAAAGCGCTCGTGTTAAGGCGCATCATTGTCGCGCACTACACATGAACTTTTCTCAATACTGCGATAACATCTCTTGCAGTAATTCTTTCATAGTTTAGCGAATTCGTAACACATCTGTTCTACTTTTCTCTATATATATTCTATCTTTTCTTTATATGATTATTTTCAATTGAATATAACTACTTTTGTTTTCCCCTTATATTACTCTCTTTAATTTAATCTGTGTTGTGACGTCACACCTCATATACCATAGCATCGTACACCGGCCGAAAACATAACCTCGCGAGAACAATTGGGGACCTGTACGGGTCTTGAGAAGACACACGAATCCTATTAGTCCTGCAAACAACTAAACGCGATATTAGATTTTTAACTTAACTTCTCCGTTTAGTTTGTACTGAATAAACTAGAAAATCCCTCCTCTTCCAGGAAGGAATTAGAATACCGCAATGATGATCTTCAGTTAGATTGCCGTTGATTTATTGTAATTAAATTAACAAAAATATTCAAGCGTTACGACCGGTCGCACGGCAGGCCGCTCGCGGATTTCTCATCGACCGTCTTGACAAACATCAAAGTCGTGACAAGCCTCGCCCGGACGTAACAGCTGAATTGGTGTCAGAAGTGGGATTCATTTTGTGTCTTCCACCAATTAGGTTTTTCATCATTCTTTTTATTTCAAATATATATATTATTATACTACATATTTCTATTACTATTATACCCACTTCTGAATTAGTGTCAGATCTTTGTGTTGCCACCAATTCTGTTCTTTATTTCTTCTTTATATATATATAATTAATTATAATTTTCATTGGATATTTCCTTTTATTTACTTAAATTTCTTTTCCACCTTTGAGGTTATATTTCTGATTAACGGCGTGACGAATCAAGACAGAGTAATAATTTTATTTTTAGGTTATGTGCATGTTGTTTTGAATTCGATAAACGCTTAGATTAGCTTTGTCCTTTACGGTCGACACAACACAGGAGCGCTGCACGTGATTAGACACAAGCGCCCCGGTATCGACTAGCCAAAAATGAGTCAGCCAAACGAATCGACCGCGAACAACACCACGCGTAGATCGGGCGCAGATCCCGATGCATCGACCTCTATGATGGCGGAGATATATGCCCTCCAACAGGGGTTAGTCGGGATACCCAGTTATGACGGGTCAAATATACCATTGAGCGAATTCGTTAGGAGAGTACGCGGAGGCGCGGCTCTCGTACCACCGGCTTGGGAGGACGCGTTCGTGCGCGGAGTGATAAATAAACTCGAGGGTCGAGCGGGAGTAAGCACTTATGAAAAAGATTTTTCCACCGTCGACTCGCTAATTAAACATCTAAAGACGCGTTTTGGGGGCCACAGAACTTTCGCGCAATACATGAAGGATATCGTTACTATCAGGATGCGACGCGATGAGGGGGTTTACGGGTTTTACGATAGATTATCGACACTCGTCTCAGGGGCAAGGATAGCGCTGCAGGAAACGCATCCGACTGGGGCGGAAATAATGATAATTCCGGTTAGGGAAAGTGCCCTTGAGGGGTTCGTGCGGGGATTACCGGACGAAATGATGCGAGAAATAGAAGCGCGTGCGCCGAAAGATCTAGATGCAGCCGTAGGAATTGCGGCACAAATAGAACACCGAATGAAGGCGTCCAGAAACACGGGTTTGGAGTCGGCGAGACTGCTCGTATCGCGCAGAGAGGAGGAAGTGCCGTCGTGTACTCCCTCACCCCGACCGCTTAGCCCTTACGACCAGCGGGCCGCGGGACCGTCTCACGAACATCTGGGAGCGTCTGCTAGTATATTAAAATCGCCGCCTTTGAGCTCGCATCATTCGGGTTTGCCACCGACGGGTTACTATCCGCCGCCGAACGCACTGTACCCGCCGACACCGTACGCTGCGCCGTGCACTTGTCAATGTGCCGCACAACGCTTGACACCGCCCCGCGCCATATCGCCAGAACGCCAGTATCGTTACGGAACTAACCGCCCGGGAAATAACCGCGATTACGAACCAATGCGACGAAATGACTCTCCGCCACCTTCGCGATCACCACCGCGATGGCAACCACCGCCAAGGCGTGAACAAGCGTCACCTGAATTGACTAGGGAACCAGATTTAAACTCTCGAGGAGCTCGTCGGTCGGACGCGCCGCCGAGCCCGCACAGCACGGAGCGTCGAGCAACCGTGAGGTTTCTGGAGGAAAACCCGCAGTAATACGCTTCGAATCGAACCGAGATTCACCGCAGGTTAAAATGCACGCGGTAGAATTGCGACGGGAATTTGCCTACTTTTTAATCGATACTGGAGCAGATGTAAATATAATAAAGTTAAAAGCTCTCGGGGAAGACGTGTCTGTCGCGCTAGACGAATCAGTAATTATAACAGGGATTACTATGGAGCAAACCGAAACTCTAGGCACGACCGCTTTAACCTTGCTCGGGCAAGTAGTAAAATTCCACGTAGTACGATCTAACTTTCCAATACGAAGCGACGGAATTCTCGGTAAAGAATACCTGCGACAAGAACGTGCAGAGATTTCATTTGCACACAACACTTTAGTAACACAAAGCGATCTGATAAGACCAATGCGATTCGTCGGAGAATCCGAACCGAACAGCGCGCGACGCAGCTCGCCAGCGACGCGAGTATACCACCTGCAGCCGCGCGCGCGACAAGTACTTAGGATCGACGTGGACGAAGGGAGAGATTTAACGGAGGGCTATTTGCCGCGAATGAACATTGCAGACGGTATCTATATCGGTGAAGCAGCCGTCTCAGTCAGTCAGGGCGCGTGCCACGTGCTGGCGATTAACACCTTAGACAAGCGCGTGGAAATTGAGATTCCGCCACAAAGCATAGTGCCGTTCGAGTACCATAATTTTCCCGAAGAACAGGAATATTTCGATACAGACTCCGAACGCGCGGAAAAACCGGTGACGACTGATCGGGTGAGTGAGGTGCTCTCTCGCTTGCGGCTCGAACACCTTAACGCCGAAGAACGCGAGCACGTAATCGATTTGATAGAGGAATACCCTAAAACCTTCCATCTACCGGGTGACAAACTACAATCGACACCGTGCATCACTCACACAATACCGACAACAGACGACCTACCGATTAATACACGTCAATACAGATTTCCACCGATACATAAAGACGAGATCGCGCGGCAAATCTCCTTGAAACTAACGGATAATATTATAACACCATCAAGCTCACCGTACAATTCGCCACTCTGGATAGTACCGAAAAAACCAGATTCCCACGGGAATAAACGCTGGCGTATGGTGATAGATTTTAGGAAATTAAATGAGAAGACGATCGGGGACGCGTATCCATTGCCCAATATCACTGATATCATGGATCACCTAGGCGAGGCGCGTTATTTCTCAGTATTTGATTTGGCAAGCGGGTTTCAGCAAATCGGCATGGAACCGAAAGATCGCGCGAAAACTGCATTCACGACACCGAACGGTCATTACGAATATGTACGAATGCCGGAAGGGCTTAAGAACGCGCCGGCGACCTTCCAACGATTAATGGATCAGGTGTTGCGTGGATTGCAAGGAGTAGAAGTTTTCGTTTACTTAGATGACATAGTCGTATACGCCAAATCTCTGGAAGAACACCGGAGGAAAGTACAACGGTTATTTAATAGACTACGCGACGCGAAACTTACATTGCAACCGGATAAGTGCGACTTTCTGCGTACGGAAGTAGCTTACCTAGGACATGTAATAGGTCGAAACGGGGTACGCCCAGACCCAGGTAAAATAAGCGCTGTGAAGAATTTTCCGTATCCACAGACACAGCGCAATGTTCGGGAGTTCCTAGGCTTAGTAGGCTACTATCGTCGCTTTATAGAGAACTTCGCCGCGATCGCGAAACCGTTGACTGAATTATTGAAGAAAAACGCGAAGTTTGATTGGAACGCGGAACACACTAAGAGTTTTAAAATATTACGCGGAGCATTGTGCAAGTCTCCTATTCTACAGTTTCCTAATTTTAATGAGCCCTTTACTTTGACAACTGACGCCTCAGACGTTGCGATAGGCGCAGTACTCAGTCAGAATACCAACGGTAATGATCTGCCCGTTGCGTACTTGTCGCGAAACTTGACAAAACCGGAACAGAATTATACTACCACTGAAAAGGAGTGCTTAGCTGTTCTTTACGCGGTACTGCATTTCAGACCATACTTATACGGTAGAAAGTTCACGCTCTTCAGTGATCACGAACCATTAAAATGGATAGATTCTGTAAAAGATCCGGGACAACGACTTGTACGTTGGAGACTGAAACTGAGGGACTATGAATATGAGTTCGTGCACAAACCGGGAAAGCTCAACACTAACGCCGACGCATTGTCGCGTAATCCAGTCAAATCAAGCATACTAAATTCCGACGAGGAAAGTAAGGAGCGTTCAGAAATGAAGGTGTTACCGTTGAGACAAGGGACCGCGGAATCAGGCTCGGATAACCCACGCGTGTCAACAAGCGATTCTTCTCCACCGGAGGAAAGAACGGGTAGAGTTCGAGTAAATCCGAGGTTGCCAAATCCTTTAGATACAAGCGCGGTAGCATCAAGAACGCGTAATCGTGCTCCGGTTCTACCGTCGACACAAACAGAGGCGACAGCAGACAGCGATGACCCGTCATCAGACGTTTCCGACACGCCAATATTCGTTGAACGTAGAAGCGTGTTGCCTAGTGTAAAACCGAGACTACCGAGTCGACCGCCGCCGGAGACAGACAAAATATCAGAAACAGAACCGGGCGCGAGCGAAGAGGTGGAGGCGCCGGGAAGCGCACTACCCACCATGGAGGTTCCCACCCGGCACCACTACGCGACCGATGAGGGCGAATCTTCTAGTGAAGAATCGGAAGGGCCGATTACGCTGGAGGAGTTGTCCGACTCGATCGTACGTTTTCACGACGCTCTATTCAGACATGACCAACGGACTGACGACGAAAGCGCGGACGAACTGCCGCATGACGACAGCAGCGCGAATAGACAAAATTCAACACTCTTTGACGACTTACATGAACGAGAACCGGTAGAGGAAGTGGGGGAAATCTTAGTGCCGGACAGGTCGGGAAATGCGTTAGACACAATGGAGTTCCCCACCCGTCCTGCCCGTGCCGGGACTATCGCGCGTCCCTCTACAGGGCCTTTAACACCTATCAAAGAAACCGAGGAAGCGCCGGGAAAAATTAACGATACGACAATTTCGAAACCGATACGACGATCGTTTATACCGACGCCTATTCCCGCGACGCGACCACTGGCACTTTCGACACCGAACCCTCCGACAAAGGAAACATTACCGAGAAACGTACCGTCACGACGACTATACGCTGACCGAGCACCGAACACAACTATCGTCGGGATTCCCGTGAGCGAGAGTGTGCCTCGCGAGCTTGATCAGCCTCGTCCACAGAGCCTACCACGAGATAACCTAAGGAGCGGAGTAAAGCCTGTACGATATTCGCGCGAGAATCTAACAGCGCGACGGGGGAACATAGCCCATTTCATAACAGCCGATTGCGAATTCGACAATACGGTATCGCGGTTGTTAACGGAATTGCGTGCGATTAACATCGAAGATATGAAGTCCGTTAATCCAACAGCAGGGAAAATTTTAGTTACGCGCTACAAGAAACATTTTATTTACAGCATAGTAGTAGCAAAGAGATTTTACGATACCCCCACCGTTGCTGAATTCAGGGACGGATTGACTAGATTACGGGACGTTTTAACCAGCTACGGGCAAACATCGTGCGGGCTATCACTGAAAGGAGATATAACGGAAAAACTCTCGTGCGGAATTTATCCGGACTTACTAGATGAAATATTTGAAGATTCCGGAATAACTATTACCTTGTTCACCGGGAACGTCTCGATACCAGCTGAGGCGTTGCGACCGAAAATAATATCCGAATTACATGCAGGCCGTATGGGTGGTCACAAAGGTGTGACAAAGACTTATCATCGTATTCGCGAACGATATTATTGGCCGGGTATGAAGAACGAGATTCAAAATTTTATTCGAACTTGTACGGGGTGTTTGGAGAAGAAGTTAGTCCGCGCGAGAACGCGCGAGCCAATGATCATAACGGATACGCCAATTGAACCTTTTGTTAAAATATCCTTAGACACTGTCGGGCCGCTTCCCACAACGCCGGAAGGGAACAAACACATATTGACAATGCAGGATAACCTCACTAAATATTGCATTGCAGTGCCCGTGCCGGATATAAAAGCGGAAACAATAGCCCATGCGATGGTTACAAATCTCATACTACAATTCGGAGCGCCGCGAACGATATTAACAGATAGAGGCACTAGCTTTATAAATAGAGTAATTAGGGAAATCGCGCAACTTTTTGATATCGATCATGTGACGACAACAGGATACCGCCCTCAGTCTAATGGTGCGTTAGAACGCAGCCACATCGTGCTTACAGAATACATAAAGCATTACTTAGATGAATATGACGACTGGGATAGGCTGGTACCGTTTGCAATGTTCTCATATAACACCTCGGTACACGAAGCTACGAATTTTACACCGTACGAGCTCGTGTATGGTAGAATCGCGCGATACCCAAGCTCGATCTGCGTGGACGAGAGGAGGGATACGTACTCCGCGTATCTACGGGAGCTTATTCCCCACCTTTCGGAAATGCAGATCGCGGCAGGGGAAAATCTATTGAAGGCGAAGCAGAAATCCAAGGTGCACTACGACGCGCGCGCGCGGCCGCTTGAGGCGAAAGAAGGCGACATGGTGCGGGTCCTTATCGAGCCCAAGAAGGGCAAATTTGGCAGTCGATATCGGGGTCCTTACCGCGTCGTAAAAAGGCTGGAGGGAAATACCGTGTTGCTGGAGACGGAGGAGGGAAAACGTCTCCTTAAGCACGCTGATAAAGTCTTGCCTATGAACTAAGACTCTCTCCCTCAGAGCGAGGAACGGGCTTCACACATTCGTCTCGGGCGTGTTTACCGATAATAATCTTTACAGCCAGCTTCCTGCGAATGTCGATTCCCCGTGGAAAAGCGACGGCATGAGATGAAATGTATATGTTACTATAACTATAACCATGTACTTTGACACCACAATCTGAAGGAAATGGAAGGGCCGAAGAATCTAGAAACAAACCGCCTGTTCATCGCCGTATGTCGCCGAATACCAGGATGAAGCAGCTCCTGGCGGCATTTGAGCCGATGGGGGCCATCCACGCGGTCGTGCGGCGCGGAAACACCGGGGCGACAGGGTTTGTCACCTTCCGGACAACTAAGGAAGCTCGAGCTGCCTTGCAGGAGGTGGAGCGCAATCCAGTCACGGTGCGCAACCGAGTGTTAGGGGTGCAGATGGCAGACGCATGGCATCACCGAGCACCCTCCACGTCTACCGCCGAAGTCAGCACCGCTATGCAGCCGTTCGACGGGCTGGGGTACCCATTCGAGTACGCACCGCTCCTGCCGGTGGAAGTTGTGGCACTCCTAGTGCCCTACCTCGGTTTCCGAGATTTGGCTCGCATGGAACGAGTCAGCAAGAGATGGCAGGAGGCAGTTTGGCGAGGGCTAAGCCGAGTCAGCGAGATAAATGCGAACGACTGGAGATGGCCATGCTATCGAAGCGACCCGGTCATTACTAACGATTCGCTCAACTGGCTGGTGCGGCGTACAGCGAGGGGGCTCCGAGTAGTGCGCCTGGACGACCGTAGTGCGTGCAGGGCACTGCGGCCGCAAATCCTAACCATAATAGCGTCGTGGGCGGAAGGGTTAGAGGAGTTAGATGTGTCCGGGTTCCGCATACTTCCATCCGGCTTGCGCGCAGTGTCCGACTCGAGTAAGAATTTGAAACGTCTCACCGTAGGGGAGTGTGCGAGTCCGGTGGATTGCGAGATGTTGTGGGTGTTCGCCGCGCGTAAACTTACCAAATTTGCCGCACTGGGAACGGGTATGTCGGGAGCGTCCTTTCGCACGTTGAGTTCGTGCCTCGAGAGCCTAACACTGGTGGACACGAAAATCAAGCCCGCCCATCTGGCAGGGCTATTAGAGTCAAATAAGTGCCTCATTGACGTGACACTTGACCGACCGAAGTTTTTCGGGGAAGAGTGCTTGGCGGCGCTAGGACATAACCATGCACTGGGGGTGACAATGAGGCGACTAACGTTCCGATACTGCGACCAACGAGACGAAGTACTGGAGGAGGAGCTCCTGGAGGCGGAGGAGCAGGGGGACGTGGGAAACTTTATAGAGCTGGGGTACGGCTCAGTAACGGAGGCGTTATGGCTGCCCCCACGATTCACGCAGCTAACGGATTTGTGTATCGTGGCATGCAGCTGGGTGGACGTCACCTTCATAGAAAAGGTAGGGGAGTTCATGAAGGAGCTAGTGTCACTTGATATAACAGGGTGCACTAATGTTCGCGGGCAATTCGCCCTAGATGCACTCGGCGACCTTCCCCGACTCAAATACCTTAACATCAGTCACATGTACCCCACTGTGGGTGCGCAGTTTCTAATGCGCCTAAGGACTCTGAAAGAATTAGAGTGCCGGGACTGTGAAGGGGTCACAGACGAAGATGTCTGCGGCTTAATCAGACAGTGCGAGACGATCGCGACCGTCGATGTGGAGGGGTGTGTGGGTGTGCGCAGACCCCTCATTGACTGTGTGTTGGAGGTGTTCCGGGGGGACACCCGGGGGGTTAGATTCTCCTTAAGAGTAGGAGGGACAAGCGCGATGCCCTACAGACGAGATCGACGGATGCTCCACGTCTTTATCCGTTACCACCGGGCGTCACTTAACCCCTACGCGTGAGACTTGCGCGCGACACATCATCGGGGACGATGATGATTCCAAGGGGGGGAGGATGTTACGTCCCAGCGTAACTTTTTGATTTTTCCTTTTCTTTTATTCTATTCTTCAAATTAAACTCTCTTTTCTTTCCTTTATTCCGGCCGCCGGTTACGAATTACTTGTATCACGGTTTAGCCTCATCGCATCCGGTGCGCTGTTAGAGTATTAGTTGTAAAATCATGTTATTCTATTTTTCCCTCCAGGCCGCGTATACGAATTACTTGTATCACGGTTTAGCCTCATCGTATATGTGGTGCTGTCGAGTTGTTAATATGTAGTGGAATTCCCTCACCGTGGAATCATATTCGTCCCATCGTATATATATATATAAGTAGATGTAAGTAGTCATAAGCGTGCGAGCGGGTATGAATGCGTGAATATAGTATGAGTGTGTGTGTGCGGTATGGACGTATGTGTGTGTAGGTTAAGGAATTCGCGATGAGGTTCCGCGTGTTAATTTTTGGTTTCTCTCTCTCTCAAAAGTAAATTATTATTTTCGTGGCAATAAGGCATTGCCCAGATATCAACCTGATTCTGTTCAAGCATATAAGTCAGGAGCGTGCACTACTAAAGTTTTGAATAGCTGAGTCAAGGCAATCATATTTTATTTGCAATAAAACAGAATAATTAAAGGAGGATAAATGAGCAAACGAAAGTCTCTCGCTGAACATCGAGCGAGCATAGTAACACAATATTTGTACACTAAATCGACCGCTGATCGACCGTTTCCATGGTTAGGGTATGAAAAACTGGCCTAGAGCGAGCCCAGGAGCCGTCTCGCGACGGATTTCTCTGGGCAGTTGGCTGTAAAGTCGTGAGGTACGCAGGTCGCTGTCCGAGGGTGTCTTAGTTTTCATTAATTTCTGAGTCTAAAAGTGCATATTCTTCTTGCAGTGTGCTACTAAACGAACTCAATTATCCTCGTAAAAGCTTTAGTTTATAAATTCAGTTTAAGTGAGACACAGATTCAGTTTTTCTTTAATTTAGCGGAAGTGCGAAAGTGTGCGCGTTACGTTTTGCACGTGGCCGACAAAATGCGTCGGACACGTTAGCTTAAGTTTCCTTTTCGATTTCATTTACATTACTCTTTCTTTTATTCTTTAACTTGAACAGAACGCGGAAAGGTTGTTCCTCGCTCGTACGGCGACTAAAGTCGGAATCAATTATCGAGATATTTGAATAGAAGCACTATCTTCCTGACTTGCCGAACCTTGTAACGGACTAGTTCCCGGCTCAATTATCACCGAGCATAGGCAAATCGAGGAAGTTCACAGTACTAAAATTACGTTTCGATTCGAAGGTACTATCATCGTTTTTCCATTGAAACCCTTTGAAAACTCCACCGACGATACGCCAGAGAGAGAAAGAAGGAGAGAGCGAGTAGCGAAGGAGACCGAGAGAGAGAGAGAGAGATAGAGCGAGAAAGAGCGCGAACGTAGCCGAAGCGACTCGAACGTAGCCGAAGACCAGCGACACGGTAGGAACCTCCAGTCGCGAAACACGACGACAATTACCATCTTATTGTATGATCATACCCGAGCTTAGGCCACGGCGGGATCCCACGGGCACGGTCATTTGACCGTGCAAGATTCCTTGTTAACTTGTCGATTGTAAAGGCGTAATTACTGATATCCGAAAGGGCTCGTGTTAAGGCGCATCATTGTCGCGCACTACACATGAACTTTTCTCAATACTGCGATAACATCTCTTGCAGTAATTCTTTCATAGTTTAGCGAATTCGTAACACATCTGTTCTACTTTTCTCTATATATATTCTATCTTTTCTTTATATGATTATTTTCAATTGAATATAACTACTTTTGTTTTCCCCTTATATTACTCTCTTTAATTTAATCTGTGTTGTGACGTCACACCTCATATACCATAGCATCGTACACCGGCCGAAAACATAACCTCGCGAGAACAATTGGGGACCTGTACGGGTCTTGAGAAGACACACGAATCCTATTAGTCCTGCAAACAACTAAACGCGATATTAGATTTTTAACTTAACTTCTCCGTTTAGTTTGTACTGAATAAACTAGAAAATCCCTCCTCTTCCAGGAAGGGATTAGAATACCGCAATGATGATCTTCAGTTAGATTGCCGTTGATTTATTGTAATTAAATTAACAAAAATATTCAAGCGTTACGACCGGTCGCACGGCAGGCCGCTCGCGGATTTCTCATCGACCGTCTTGACAAACATCAAAGTCGTGACAAGCCTCGCCCGGACGTAACAAATCAATTTATTAATCCTGTTATAATTCACCTAAATATACATCAAATATCAGTGACATATGTGAAGTACATTTTGGTTTACAAACAATGGTATTTATTCGTGTCGTCAAATCAATAAAACGTATCCTATCCATATAAACTGACAGACATTCAAAAGCTGCCTAACGTGATCTCGCCTGTATGTATGGCGAAGTAGTATTCACCTCTGAATTCCTCTTCCTCACGATATCCAGGCCACATGTTGGAATAGCATATGTGTATTTCCCCCGGATATTCGTTATGTCGGTATTGATTGTCCTTACGATTTTCCGAAGATGTCATCATGCTAAGTGGGTTCACACAAAATTGTTTTAATGATGTGAAGAACTGATGAAATTTATATTGACAGTCAATAGCTAAAAATATAAATGTACACGTACCTCAGATCAATTGTCTCATAATGTACATGACTTGTTACGTCCTACGTCCTCCACCCGCTTTTTTAACGACTATATTCTCGCAACGAGCTCATCGCACCGCGTATCTATTTAATTAGATGTAAGTCGTACATAAACGAAACAATAGCCGGCGCACCGCGCCACCGAAATTCCTTCACGTAACGCTGACGCCCATCCGGGACGTAATTCGCGCCACGCGAAGGAATGACATAATGACGACAATAGCGATGTAGGTAGAGACATAAGAATGCTGACGCCGAATCAGCTCACAGGCTAACCCCAACGATCGACTAGCGATCCGCGGCAACACATCGTTCCGAGAACGCCAACTTCCAAACGGAAGCTAGGGTGCCAGTTCCACGAAGGACCTGGCGACCCTCAGCAAAACCCACTACTTAAATGGGCCACGAGTCAGTCAGTTGACAGTCACAATTCTCCGCTCCATAGTTAACGTCACGCTCAAGTCGGGCACCAAGTCACTTCAGTTTAGATTCGGCAACTCGTTAATCTAAGTTATCAAGCTCTTCAACCAACCAAGTTCGGCTACGTCCCATGTAAATTCGGCAACTGTAAAGCAGCTAAATGTACTTCGAGATAAAACATCCAGTCCACTTCCACCATCTGAACATTATTTAATTCACACGACCGTGTCCTTCCTGCACGTTAACACCAAACACCACCACCTCTACCTCTACCCAGGGCCCCAGAGAGCTACCTACAGCCGTGGACGCCCTCCCAGGCATCCACCGTGGTAGAACTCCCGGTGATCGTCACCTACAGCCGTGGACGCCCTCCCAGGCATCCACCGTGGTCGACTCCCGGTAATCGTCGAGCCATCTACAAGCGTGGACGCCCTCCCCGGCATCCACCGTGGTGAACTCACGGTTGTGGGAAAACCTTCGGGATCGGCAATCCACAACCACACACACTCCCACACATCCAGAGCCGTAGCCATTCGGACACCTCCTTCTTACATTCCTCGATACGTCAGTGAGCCGCTCCACTGACGGATTAAACCACCCTCTTTTCAGTGCGATCACTCCTTCCGTCTGTCCTCGATCCCTGGTATACCCGGTGAACGCAGGGTGCCGAAAACGAGGACGTAACAACTTTTGCAGTCCATGTTACTTCCAGTCACCAATATGGGGCCAGAACAATTTAGTGCTCAGGTCATTCTTGATAATATAATATAGGCAATGAACCTGTAAAATGAAGACATTTATTACATTGAAACTTCATACCAAATCCAATGCCCTGAACAGGGACCAACCCACCATAGCAGCAACAAAATTTTACATTTGTTTCCAACACCAAGTTGAACAGCGGAATCAGGAAAAGAATCGTATACATAATGTATAATGTAGGATTGCCCTCTTCTGGGTTGAGAATGGAATGAATCAATATATTTCAACCCTTACATGTTTAAAAACAATTAGTTTCCTCATCAGGAGTCTATAACATACAAAAGTGAACTAATGTAAATGTCTATTACATTTTAGTTGTAGATCTAGCGGATGTATCCTATTGTGGTGGTACTCACGTAAATTGATATAGGATGCAGTATTGAGATGGTATGTTTGAAAATTTAGCCAATTTTTCCTATGTGATTCATTCAATTTTTTCACAGTGTCTGAAAGCAAATCAGTGCGTTGAAGAAACCATGGCCAGAAATATGCAAAGCTTACATAATTTCCAACATTTCTCACATTGTAAAATTTTAACTCTCCAAGATTTGACACATTTCTGCATTTTAATTTTGTAATATTAACTAATCTCACCTGTCTTCGCCAATCACTGATTGGATTAGGATCGTTTCGTTTCAAGTTTGAACAATATTTTGGATGCTTTCTAATACAACACATACTTACGGATGAATATATTTATGTTAAAGTATATGACTCGATGTCTCCCAAGAAGTGTTTGTGGTGTCGGTATGTTTACCTTTAGCAGAGTGAAGGGCCGGCATTAAACGTTTCAACCCCACAGATAGCAATTTTTCTTAAGGAAATGGGGGCGCACCGAAGAAAAAAAAATGTTGCAGAACAATTTTCAGAGCGCGGCACCCTATAAGGTACCCACTTTGCCGAATAATAGGCCCTTCACTATACGTAGTACCCTGCAAGACCGCTTGCGACTCCACCGTTCATATTGGCTTCATTCCCCAGATCCTGACCTCGCATCCATTGTATAGAGATCAGTGCTTCGTCCCCTTATTCCTATGTCCATGTCCGCAACACGTGGCGGCAATCGGTCGGCGCGACAAAGTTGCGTCGCCAACCTCCTGTGAACCGGGTTAATCTCTATCCGACTTTATCCTATACAACGTCAGTTTGTCTCGACCATTCTCAACCGTTCTGAGTTCTGACACAGACGAGGTATAGAATAGACACCGCATCTTATGGACCTTCGTGTCACACGTCTAGACATACCGACGGAGCAGAAAACGAGGCAAGTTGGAGCGCCCTCTGCGTATGCGAACGGCAGAAGTCATAGGCCCGTATTCAAATACTGCGCTTAGGCCTCGGCTTGAGTCGGGATTACGTAAACCTGGCTCAGACGCGTAATCCGGGTTCAGAAACCTGGCTTGGATCAGATTCTCAAACCAGGATGCCATTTGCGTGCCCCCACTCCGATTAAGCTCCGCCCACCGTGTTGTTACACGGGTACACAGGCTTCTCGCATAAAAGTGTAGAGGTCGGTCGGAGTGGGGGTCGAGAAATGTAAGCCTGGCCTGAGACGCCTTGGAAAGGCCTCTTGAGCCGGGATTACGGCCGTTTTTCGCGCCAAATCTGTAAAAATATAACCAAACGTTTACACGACTGTTTAGCAGTTCAGCAGTGTTAAGGTTGGTTAAGGTAATGTTCACCCATGGACAATCAGCAAGAAGTAAATTGAGGAGAAGAATAGAGAACTGCAGTTTCGAAATAGACAAATTGTTCGCGATGATGAGCTCATTCAGGGTGTTGCAGTAGTACAAAGTGTAGAGGATTTGCAAATTTATGAAAGAAAACTTAAAACTTCTGCATTTTTACAAAAATCGGTAATTTTTTTTAATAACATCTTTCGTGTAAAACATACAACACAAATGACCTTTCGATCAATAGTTACGTCGCAGTCTCAAAAATATAATAGTAATTACAATACAGACTTATAAGTTAAGGTTATTTATTATTTATTATTACATTTATAGTAGAACTTGGTAATTGAGGATTAATCAAAATAATATATTCTATAACATAAATTGGCTTGAATTATTTACAATGTTAAACAGAATCATATGGAGAGTGTAATATTGAATAAATATTCTTGGAACTTTGAGGCAATATTCCGTGTCATATTCATGCAATATTCCCACAAGTTACGAAGAGGCGGACATAGTAATATCGCTGCAACATTCTTGCAATAATCCGGCGAAGTCACCTGCAAGGTTTCGCATTGTAAAGTAATATTTATACAACATTCCAACAATATTCCTTGCTGTCTGGGTAGCCGAGATTCAGACAAGAAGAACGGTACGTGAGCGAGTGAATAAATGCTGCTTTTTATTAGTTGTAATGCAAAATCTGTAAAAACTACCAAAAGCGTCCACACGACTGTTCAGTAGTGTTCAGGTAATGTTCAGCCATGGACAACCAGCAAGAAGTAAATTTTGAGGAGGAAAATTTGAAACTTGCAGTTCCGAGACGGATTGTTCGCGATAATTGGTATAATTAATCAATCGGCAAGGCATCGATTTCAACGCTCATCTTGTTCAAATTGGAATTGGGTGGCCGTGAAAACTATCTCGAATGTTCCGCCTTTTTGGTGGCATTACACCTCAGCGCTCCGTGCGGCCCATGGGTGATTTGGCCGATGGTGTTGATACAAGACTGTTACGCAGCATGCGGAATATTATATAAGTAAGTTCCTGTGGCTCATGTCTGATGATAATACAACACTCTTCTCTCATTCGTGGTCCTAAATCGGATAATTCCGAAGTTTCCCGCAAGCGAAGCAAGCCGCATGCAGTGTCAGCATATCGACTCTGAACACCATTCGTGTCGCAGGTATGTGCGTGTCGGTGTGCGATGCGCGCAGCTTAGGCCCAATCAGGGCCTTAGCATCGCACACAGGCGAGCACATACACTGCAACACGCATGGTGTTTAGAGCTCGATATGCTGGCACTGGCCGCATGGCACGCCTTGGCCGCGCCCATTATCCAATGACTGCCAGGATCTCCCATCCACGCGACGTCTAAACCGCGTTTGTGAATACACGAAAAATCTGAACCCGGATTACGCATCTGAGCCAGGTTTACGTAATCCCGACTCAAGCCAAGGCCGAAGCGCAGTATTTGAATACGGGCCTCAGAATCGGCTATCATGCAGCTTCTCCCTTTGGTCAATGGCGGCGTTTGCGATCTGCACGATAGCCGAAACCGAAATTGTTAATTACGGCCAAACTACGATTTCGCAAACTCCGAAATCGATACAGTAGCTTGCGAAAACTATTCGTAAACGATTGAGACCGTTATACACGAGATACGTCAAAGTTATTTCGCCACTTTCTGCATCTCCTTTCGCCAACGGCGGCGCTTGCGAGCAAATCAACGCTGCACGATAGCCGATTATGAAATTGTTAATTACAGGCAAACTACGATGTCGTTAACTCCGAAATCGATACAGTGGCTTGCGAAAACCATTCGTAAATGATTGAGACCGTCAGAGATGAGATACGTCAAAATTATTTCGTTACTCTATGTCCGAAGAGCGATTCTCGCCTCGGCCAACGGCGGCGCTTGCGAGCTCCACGTTAGTCTATTCTGAAATTGTTAATTACGAGCAAAATACGATTTCGTAAACTCCGAAATCGATACAGCAGCTTGCGAAAACTATTCGTAAACAACTGAGACCGTTACACACGAGATACGTAAAAGTTATTTCGCCAGGTTCTGCATCTGGTCAGCTTGTGCTTTCGGCCACTGGAGGCGCTTGCAAGACCTTGTTAGGTCCTACGTCCTCCACCCGCTTTTTCAACGACTATATTCTCGCAACGAGCTCATCGCACCGCGTATCTATTTAATTAGATGTAAGTCGTATATAAACGAAACAAGAGCCGGCGCACCGCGCCACCGAAATTCCTTCACGTAACGCTGACGCCCATCCGGGACGTATTCCGTGCCACGCGAAGCAATGACATAACGACGACAATAGCGATGTAAGTAGAGACATAAGAATGCTGACTCCGAATCAGCTCACAGGCTAACCCCAACGATCGACTAGCGATCCGCGGCAACACATAGTTCCGAGAACGCCAACTTCCAAACGGAAGCTAGGGTGCCTGTTCCACGAAGGACCTGGCGACCCTCAGCCAAATCCACTACTTAAATGGGCCGCACAGTCAGTCACAGTCGTTCAGTCAGTCAGTCACAATACTCCGCTCCATAGTTAACGTCACGCTCAAGTTGGGCACTAAGTCACGTCAGTTTACTTTCGGCAACTCGTTAATCTAAGTTATCAAGCTCTTCAGTCAACCAAGTTCGGCCACGATCCATGAAAATTCGGCAACTGTAAACCAGCTAAGTGTACTTCGAGATAAAACATCCAGTCCACTTCCACCATCTGAACATTATTTAATCCACACGAGCGTGTCCTTCCTGCACGTCAACACTAAACACCACCACCTCTACCTCTAACCCAGGGCCCCAGCGAGCTACCTACAAGCGTGGACACCCTCCCCGGCATCCACCGTGGTAGAACTCCCGGTGATCGTCGAGCCACCTACAAGCGTGGACGCCCTCCCCGGCATCCACCGTGGTGGACTCACGCACCGCACCGGACACGAGCCCTCTCATAGGAGCGACTAGCAGCGAGGTAGCCCAGAAGCCCTCTCTGGCTTCCTGCACCCCGCGCTTACTGCCCCAGTCGACCGCTCTCCCGGTTATGAGGAAACCTTCGGGATCCGCAATCCACAATCACACACACACTCCCACACATCCTGAGCCGTAGCCATTCGGACACCTTCTCCTTACTTTCCTCGATTCGTCAGTGGGCCGCTCCACTGACGGATCAACCACCCTCTTTTCGGTGCGATCACTCCTTCCGTCTGTCCTCGATCCCCGGTATACCCGGTGAACGCAGGGTGCCGAAAAACGAGGACGTAACAACCTACATTACCCGATTCTCGAAATTGTTAATTACGGCCAAAATACGATTTCGTAAACTCCGAAATCGATACAGCAGCTTGCGAAAACTACTCGTAAACGATTGAGACCGTTGCACACGAGATACGTAAAAGTAATTTCGCCAGGTTCTGCATCTGGTCAGCTTCTGCTTTTGGCCACTGGAGGCGCTTGCAAGATCTACATTACCCCATTCTCGAAATTGTTAATTACGGGCAAACTACGATTTCGTAAACTCTGAAATCGATTGCGTAAACTTGCGTAAACTATTCGTAAACGATTGAGACCAAAATAAGCGAAATCGGTGATAGTCGTCTGCTAACTATACACCCACCTAAAAATGGTTAATTACGGGCAAACTACGATTTCGTAAACTCTGAAATCGATTGCGTAAACTTGCGTAAATTATTCGTAAACGATTGAGACCAAAATAAGCGAAATCGGTGATAGTTGTCTGCTAACTATACGGCGGTCCCTCGGCCGTGTGACAAAAATATGCATTGTTTGTCCAGTCTATTCTATACCTCGTCTGTGCTAATACTGATGGACACCGCGAAAATGGTATTCTCGCCTTTCGATTATTTAGAATTAGCACAGAGCAAAACGTTAAATAAATATAAGATTGTAAAAAGAAACCATCCGGACTATTCGACGGACACCAGAGACTCTTGTTTAATAGAAATCTTAACACGCCGAGATACACGAAAATGCCGAACGCATTACATGCAGCTAGCGAACACACTGTGGATTCAATTAGATACTAATTCCGACTGGATAGGAGCCGCTCCAAACCAGGAAACCTTATATATCTTATGTTGCGACAATAAGCCACGTAGTATAGAATTATTAGGTAGCTTCATACTGCACTTAGATAAAGACTGTACCGGTACAACTAATAAGGTCTTCCTCAAACCAGCTACACACGTAACCAGAACTTTAGAGTTAAATGTTCTTTTGACGAGCAAGGAAGAGGATTTTAACGTGACTTTCGGGAAACTCAGATCCCAAGACTTACCTTTTGAACTCATTCACGAAGTTAGTATCAATCCTGACAATTTGAAAAATTTGGGTAGAACCTTAGAGGAAATAGACGACCAGATTGAGACCTTAGCATCTGAGAAACGGGTTATCACGTGGAAGGAACGATTTTACAAATATCTGGAATATGCAGGATACGTAGCAATTGCTGGTTTGACAATCGTTTTCCTCGGTAAAATACGATTATTTAAGCTAATTATAAGAACATTCCGATCGTGCTGTGTATCGTGTACATATAACAATTGTAGCTTTGGCAACAAAGCACCCACGCAGCACATTGCACCAGCTGCAACGCAAGCAACATTTTCAATCAACGAACCTGACGAGGTACGCTTCATCGCTCAACGACCTAGAACGAGACCGACGAATGCTGCTTATGGATTTTAGTTTAGATCAGTACCCCAACTAAAATCTTAAACTACCCGGGGAGGTGTAAGCGGGCCCAGGTACCGAGCCCTTCGCCGCTTTCCCTTTTTGACCACCCATATCGTACCGAGGGATACTTTACGACGTCCGGGTAACCAGAAACTGACAGATAGCGAAGTACTTGCAGCTGAGGCGACATCTGAGTGTACACAGATGTCCAGATAGCCTAAATTCCTAGAGACGCCCTTACCAAGAAGAGAGACTTCGTGGAGGACGTTTTCGCCCTTCTCTGGGCTACCGACGCAACCCCCTCTTCTCACAAACCGTAGATATAAGAAGCCTGTTCTACGCTGCGAGTTTAGTCTTAGTCTACATTTTAACACCGAATCTCTGCCAGTAACTATATTCATTCTTAATAAAGTATTCATTATTATATTTTATTTTATGTCGTCTCATTGATTCGCGCTATCACGACAACAGGACAGACAGATTTCTAGAGAGAAACTAGTAGTTCGCCGCCTAGAAACTAATCGAGATTCGCCGCAGGTGCGAATGTGTGCTAAAGAACTGCGCCATGATTCGGCTTCGTTTTTGATTGACACGGGCGCTGATATCAACGTAATCAAACTAAAAATATTGCGAGAAGATATATCTGTCGCGTTACACGAATCTATAGTCGTTACGGGTATTACCACGGAACAAATAGAAACATTGGGCACCACGATCGTGCACCTACTCGGACAACCGGTTAAATTTCACGTGGTACAATCCTCGTTTCCCATCAGGAGCGACGGAATTTTGGGAAAACAATACCTGAGGCAGGAACAGGCAGAGATATCATTCGCGCACAATACTTTAGTCACACAAAGTGATCCTATACGCCCGATGCGGTTCATAGGAGAGGCCGAACGACATAACGAAAAATTACCTTTGCCCATTACGCGCGTTCACAACCTACGAGCTAGAACGCGTCAAGCAATCAGAATAGATGTAAAGGAAGGGAGAGAACTGACCGAGGGTTATTTGCCGAAATTAAACACGACGGACGGAGTATTCATCGGGGAAGCCGCTGTCTCAGTTTGTCGAGGCGCGTGCCATGTACTTGCGATTAATACCTTGGAAAATGACGTAGAAATAACGATACCACCGCAAAATATAGTACCGTTTGAATACCACAATTTCCCTGAAGAGCAGGAATACTTCAATTCCGAGTCAGAAACAGCACACGCGCCGATAGTTAACGACCGAGTAGGTGAAATAGTCTCCCGTTTGCGTTTAAACGACCTTAACGACGAGGAAAGAAATCACGTAATAGATTTAGTACAAGAATATCCAGAGAGGTTTCATCTACCGGGCGATAAGCTGCAGTCGACACCCTGTATTAGGCATACAATCCCTACCACAGACGATTTACCTATTAACACGCGGCAGTATAGATTTCCACCTGTTCATCAAGCCGAAATCGCGAGACAAGTCTCTAATAAATTAGAGTGCAACATTATCGCACCCTCAAATTCGCCATATAATTCACCGCTATGGATAGTTCCGAAAAAGCCGGATTCTCAAGGAAACAAGCGTTGGCGAATGGTCATTGACTTCCGTAAATTAAATGAAAAAACGATTGGAGACGCGTACCCCTTGCCCAATATTACAGATATTATGGATCACCTAGGCGAGGCGCGGTATTTTTCGATCTTTGACCTCGCGAGCGGCTTTCAACAAATAGAAATGGACCCTAAAGACCGAGCTAAAACTGCCTTCACTACACCAAATGGCCATTACGAGTACATTCGCATGCCCGAAGGGCTTAAAAACGCTCCAGCTACGTTCCAGCGATTAATGGACCAAGTATTACGCGGGTTGCACGGCGTAGAAGTTTTTGTATATCTAGGCGACATCGTAGTTTACGCTAAGTCCTTGAAGGAGCACGGAAGGAAGGTGCAGAGACTATTCAATAGAATACGCGATGCAAAGCTAACTCCGCAACCTGACAAGTGCGACTTCTTAAGAACCGAGGTAGCGTATCTAGGACATATAATCGGTCGAGACGGAGTCCGTCCAGACCCTGGGAAAATTAGCGCGGTAAAGAAATTCCCGTACCCGCAGAGTCAACGGAATGTCCGAGAATTCCTTGGGCTGGTGGGCTATTACCGACGTTTTATAGAAAACTTCGCCGGGATCGCGAAACCATTAACGGAATTATTGAAAAAGAACGAAAAATTCGACTGGAAGCAGGAACATACAACTAGCTTTAAAACCTTACGGAGAGCGTTGTGCCGAAGCCCTATTCTACAGTACCCTAATTTTAACGAACATTTTACTTTGACAACGGACGCCTCGGACGTCGCGATAGGCGCGTTATTAAGCCAGAATGCGAACGGCCACGATTTGCCAGTAGCATACCCATCGCGTAATCTAACTAAGCCGGAGCGAAATTATTCCACCACGGAAAAGAAATGCCTAGCTGTGTTATATGCAGTCCTGCATTTTAGACCCTATCTATACGGGAGAAAGTTTACGCCAGTTAGCGATCACGAGCCGTTGAGATGGATAGACTCAGTTAAAGATCCGGGACAACGCTTGGTGCGTTGCCGACTTAAATTACGGGACTACGAATATGAATTTGTACATAAACCGGGCCGACTCAACACTAACGCGGATGCATTATCGCGGAAACCGGTAAAGACTGACACCGTCACGTCGGAATCCGACAACGAGGAACGCAACCGGGTTTCGTCAAAAGTATTGCCAGTAAACCGGGAAGCCTCCGAAGCCGGACCGAGCGCGCCCCGAAAAAACCCACGAGCACCGGAGCCATTAGATACAAGCGCGGTAGCGACGAGAACGCGCAGGCGAATACCGTACCTGCCAGAACCCGACATACCGATGACAGTAGGAGATAATAGCGAATCGTCATCCGACTCCCCAGACACGCCAATATTCGTAGAGGGCAGATGCGTGATGCTCAGTGTAAAGCCACGACCACCGCGCAAGTCGAAATCGCCGCCTAAAACACGATCCCATGACGCGGAGTCGCGTGATAGTGAGCGCGGTACTGCAGGGCCGTCGGACAGCGAAAATGTCGCTACGGAACTTCCTACCCGACCGCACTGCACTAGCGATGACGAGCAATCTGAGGACCTACTCACTTGGGACGTATTATCGAGATCTTTCGAAGAACTTGGCGACTCAATTACTAGAGGTGAACAACAAACGAGCACGGAAAATACGCGAGAACCGACGGAAAACGTAATTACCGAAACTGACCCGAACACATCCGACGACATACGAGACGGAGAACAGACGGGAATAACAGCTGATCTGGAGACAGACGGGGCGGTCAGCGAAAATGTCGCTACGGGAGGCCCTACCCGTCCCGCCTGTCCGAAGGTGACGCGGCGCGCCCACCAGGAGGCCCTTTAACGTTGGTCTCTGAAACAGAGGCGTCTGGGGGGGGGGGGGGGGCAGCGCATTACTCGCCGGACCTGCGGATTGCTCGCATTTACCTACACCTTCACCAACGTCGAGACCGGTCGCGCTATCGACACCGATGCCCCTAACTGTACCCGCGAGACCATGCGTAATATTACCGGAATATCTACATAATGTTAGACCCCCTTCGATACCGACAGTCGAAATCCCTGTCACCGAAGACGTGCCGATGGGCACCTATATCCCTTTTTCACCGGAACTCCAGCCTCATGTGCAAGAATTTCAGCCGAAACCTGTACGTTATTCCCGCGATAATTTGACGGCACGACGCGGAAACATGGCGCATTTCTTATCAGCTGATTGCAAATTGAGCGACCCGATATCGCGGCAGTAGTAAGAGTAAGCCGCTTCTGGACCCGAGGCGAGAGTAAGCCGATTCTGGACCAGTAATTCTGGACCAGTAGCCGATTCTGGACCAGTGTAGTCGATTCTGCTGGACCGCAGTCATTCGGTCTTGCGTGTTTGCGTGTATTTTTTATTTTTTTATCGAAGTTTGCGGTTAGTGTCTTAATCACAGGTTGAAGTTTGCGGTTTGTCTTATCGGAGAGGTGAAGTTTGCGGTTTGTCTTTTAATGAGGGGAAGTTTGCGGTTTGTCTTAATCAGGTGGAAGTTTGCGCGGTCGGCGGTTAAAATCGGAAGAACGTTGGAAGGTGAAGAAGGCAAGCCGTTCGATTCCACAGCGGTAGCGGTCAAGGTTAAAAGTCGGCGGTTGGGCGATATCGAGTCGGTCGCTGCTGATATCGGGGGGCCTTGCCTTATTTTTTCTGTTAGGTCGAAAGTTTGTGGTTTACACGGAAGTTAGAGAGTAGGAGGAGAAGGGGTTGGACAGGAACAATACGAAACGAACGATAAGCGATTACACGATACTCGAGCGAGCGTGTGGGCAACGATATCGAGAGCGGAGGACGATAAGCGCCATCGACACGCGGCGTTGTACTACGAAATGTAAACAGAGGTAGTAGTAGGCGTTGTACTACGAAATGCGGTGCGGGGGGTTGGAAGTAGACCGGTAGGAGAAGGTTGCAGAGGAATGATACGATAAGCGATTACGCGGTACTCGAGCGTGTGTGGGCAACAACGATATCGAGAGCGGAGGACGATTGTACTACGGAGGAGGAGGTTGGGTGGGAGCAAGGTGTACGGGCAGTGAGGAGGGGGTCCGGCGTCATCTTGGAGCAGCGGACGCGTTGCAGGTCGGGGGTGGGAGGGGGGGGGGGAGGGTCCCGGGGAAAGGGCGCTAGCTAATATTTGCACGTTAAACGTAGCACATCGGATAATACTCTTCGTAGCATCAGCAGACTAGGAAGCAGAGAAGTGTTCGCGACTTTTTCTGAAAGCGAATTACTGAAAGTGTTGTAACGATGGCGGCTGACGGACATATTCGACAATTGTACAGATTTTTTTATGACAAACTGGTTGCTCAAATTGATCCTGAAAGTGGAATATTAGACGAATTAGGAGAGGAAGGGTTATTGAACGAGTCTGATATTTTCGATATTTTAACTTTGCAGGAACGAACAGCACAGGTGCGTTGTTTGATTACGAAGCTAGAAAGGTAAGTAATACAAACAAATTTATAAATCAATGTATAATGATAGTACAATTGAAAGTATTTAAATTTGAATATTGACCTTTCCAGATTGCCGCTATTGTATTTCATTCTATTCACAGAAACACTAAAATCTTATAACCCCTGGCTTGCCGTATGCATGATACAATGGATAGAAAATCAAAGTGAGCTGCGCGCACATGTGAAACAATTTTATGAAATATTTCGCGAACAATTATGCGATGTTGATGTACGTAATGCCGTAATACAAAAGTTAAGACGAGACAAGGTGTTGCGCGCTGGTGCAATACAGTACATTTTGGATACGGAAAATAAAGAGGTGCGGGTATCTCGTCTGATCCATAAGATGTCACGGTAAGTTGTAGAAAACTGGTAAAACGAGTGTTATCGTGAATGTTATACATTTTTTAAATTTTTAGACTAGGACTGACAGACTTGCTGTGTTTTAAAGAATCGTTAAAGCATCATTACCCTTGGATAGCTTGACGGATGGAAGACTATTTGAATACGGCATTTTTCAGCAAAAACTGAATCACAATTTTAACCCATGCTCGCTTATTTTCAATGCTAAGCTATTTTTGTTAAGAACAGTGAGATGTAATGAATTTCTCAGATACGCACTGTATATAATAAATTGTAAACGGGTGCAGATTATTGATAAATAGTACATGTATTCAAATATTGCAAGCATTTTTTATTTTTTAATCGAACAGTGTCCCCAAGCATGTGTTTGTATACAATCATCGGTGATATATCTTTTATCATCGTACGGATGCAATGCAACTTTTCCTTCGGAAATTGTGTGAATTTGATGCAGCTTCGACGCAATACGGTTTTGTCTAGCCATTTTAATTTCATCATTAAATAGGCAATTTATATAATCATCAAATTTAATTTCTCGCTTAATAAAATCTTTTTTGATCCCTTTAGCCTTCTTCGTGTCGCGCTCGCCAATAACTTTTATAGCATACATTTTCGATCTTAATCCTACAAATTCACACATAATTTTTCCTCCATTTTCATCTTTCATTAAGCCTAGAACTTTTTTATTTGCTAAAGGTATATTGTATACGTTGTCAATTGGATAATTACTAGTATCGAAATAAGCTATATCTCGCCCCATAATGCTATATATGTCATCACATTGTAATTTATAAATTAAACTGTCCGTATCAGTATATAATACCTTACACATATCTTGAAATTGAACCTTCATATAGTCGTAATGAAATTTATAGAGATATATTTTTGAAATATCTAGAATGGACATGCCGATATAAATGGGTTTATCTATTTTAACTTTCATCTTTTTCATTTCCACACCGACAAAATTTTCATTGAATATTACTCTTCTATGAAAATTAGGTCTTCCTATCAATGGCTTAATACCGGCACGTCCTTCCCACGATGTTAATAATCTTACATCAACTGGATTACGCACATTTTCCATTGTTTTTCCAAATACTGTAATCTTCCAAATCTTTTTCAAAGTCCGATTCAGATTGAGCTCGAAATTTTGCATTTAATTGTATATATGTACACATCCATGGAGATTGATTGAACTGTAAGATACGATGAATGTTCTTTAATTTAAGTCCATGTTGCAGGCATTGCTGTAGGGTTCGATAATGAATAACATAGTTGGTTTTACAATTTAAAGTTGCTAACAATTTTTCATATTTAGCGTTTGGCGGTACTTCGCGAGTGGGACAGAACGGCAAATCTGAATGCGAATCATGTATTTCATCGGGATAGTCTAAATCTACCTCTAATATGTATCCAATCTCAGAATCGGCTTTAGCTGAATTAATGTTAAATTGACTTATCATATTATTATCCATCCATTCAAATTTACCGTACGGCAACGAATCGCACATGGCAAAACCGTATAAATTGTTAACAACGTTGTAGTATAGGTATAGTATGGGCGTCGACTCGAACGAGCGATCGAGAATCGATGTCGTCGGCGCGTGACGACAGGCGGCGCGAGAGGCACGAGCAGGACACTGCGTGTGAGGCCTCGAGCGAGAGAACACGTGGCGGAATAAAACGGCGGAGAGGTTAAGTGCCAGGCGAGTATTACTATACCTGACCCAAGCGTAGTCCTATAAGGAGAACGGATACAACAATCGTAATACATTAAATACGAAGATTCTTTATTAGAATCATACGTCGCTCCCATGTAAGGATTATTAGCTTTTGCATCCCGATGCGAACATTGACTGAATCCTCCGCGTATACCGCTTTCAATAAATAACACCATATCAATATCTGTTAATAATTCTAATGTTATGTTTGTAATTTTTAGCATAACGTCCCACGCATATGATGGTAGGGTACAGTAATAGGCAGGGTCGAGACCATAATATTCGATACATTTGCTTCGAAAATTTTCAAAAATATCTGCTAATAGTAGAACATCTGTTTTCAAATATAAATCGCTATATTCGCCTAGTGATGAGATATTAAATTTATTCCATACGTTTTGTGCATGTTTATACTCGCTCCTTTCAATATTGTGCCCGTACAATGTGCTGTGAAATTCGTCGTAATTAGGTAGACTATTATCATTTAGTCTTTCATAGCTGTCAACATATTCATAGGGAAAAACACCTTTGCGCGTCAGTAAATTAAACAAATTTTCATCGATCGACGGAAAGTTTTTGCGTAAAATTCTCATATCATTTATATCTAGTGTTGATACTAATTGTTCTAAACTGCTATTAAGAAATTTAAATGAATCGATAAATCTTACTTCAAGAGAAAATATATTATTTTTCATCCGACATGCGAATGAAACATATTTTTCCATTGTAGAGGCTATTACATGAAATTGAGAGCTAAAACATTTCATTGAAACAATTTCTTCTATAAGAAAATGTGAATCGTAATTACTTAAGTTATGAAATATTATGGGTAGCATATACGTAGCTTTATAATTTAGGTTACATGCTCCATGTGCTGCCCCTATGTAGTAACCTGACCAGTGACAATGATCATGTACTTTATTACCGCCTCTAATATCAGCTTCTTTAAATTCACTTTTACAGATAAAACAATGTGTAGCAGTATTAAATTGTAGTAATTGTTCAGAAGTTAAAGGAGCCATTATGGTATGATTATTTTTTATAAAAGCAAAAATTGATGAAATGATACCTTCCAAATCTGATATAAAATAAGATACCACTTTATCCTTCGCACGGTGTGAAACGTATTTGCACATCGATTCATCAAAATTACAGTGTATGTAATAGCCAATACTGTGTGGAACATGAGTTTGATATGCATAAGTATTATGATTTTCTAAATTATGTGTTTCGTTACTAATTAGAGCGCATTCAAAATCAGCATATATTATAAATGGAAGCGGGATTCCTCTTCTATAATTTTTAAACTTAATCCATTTCTGATCTTCATTGACCAATTCAATTTTGCACGCATTTTGATCCACACATCTTTCATAATGATCTTGAAGTTTCCTTGTTGTATGGAAAAAATTTAGACATCTGTAAATTATAAGAATCATATTATTAAACTATTAAATTATTACAACTGTAAATAGAAACGTGATGAATTACCTGTCGCAAATGTGCGATTTATGTTGATGTTGATGAATTTGCGACGATATCAGCCTTGATAAATTTTTGATCCATACATAATGGCACATATTATCTTTTTCTTGCTCATTTTGATATATTAGTAAGTTTATATGTTTATTTTCAGATATTTTATCACTTAATCGTAATGGTAATACTTCATATTTTTCATGTTCAGATTTATCTTTATTCGTTAATTGGTATAAATTTATGGACAAATTATTATTTTTTTCAAATGTAGGTATATGTTTAGTTGTAACGGGAAATGTAATTCCCGTTAAATTTAGTACATTTTCATAATGCGGATATGATTGTTTACGGTTACTATGATGCGATGCTGGGTATAATGCTGACGTTACTGCCCAAGCAAAGCAATCATTTTCATTATCGGCCAAATCAATAGAAACAGTTGCTTTTCTATTTCGTATAGCTAATGGAAGTCTACAGTTTCCTTTACCGGCGCTCAATAAATCACATTTATTGATATTTATAATCAAACTGATAATTTTGCTCAATGCCCATCCACTGTCACGTTCTTGAAATTCCTCTAGCGATGTAAGAATCTGCCCACACACATTGTTTGTATACCAATTATCAAGCTTTATGGTGGAATCATTGTCATTTAGTAGTACCTCATTTTTTGTTGCAAAGGTTTTAATTTCCTTCTTACTTTCGTCGGTCAAACTGTCTTTTAACGTAAATTCACCATTGAAGATTGTGTTTACTTTAACACATTTGTGCTGTTTAACATACGATAGTACTTTTTCTATCACTATATCTTTAGCATCGTTTAAAAATTTAGAAGGATCAATATGATGTAAATTTATAATAATTCCAGTGATTATACGACTTTAGAAGGCATGTCCGCTTTCAATTTCTTTCCATTTCAGTGTAACATTCTTATCCTTCTGTTTTTCTTCATTTAATCCAGATCCAGAATGTAGATTGAAATTAAAACTTAATTGTTCACACGTACAAGTTAGTTTAGCTATTTGCGCAAGTAAATGTTGTTTCCTACCGACACTTATTTTTTCTTTTTTATTAATTAAATATGAATGCAAATATTTTAAATGCTGTTCACAATCTTTTATCCATTGGGTTTTATCTGCTTCTGATTCAATTAAATACGCTCGGTTTAATAAATTTTCTTCTTTTTGCATTAGTTGTTTTTTATTCACTGCATTTTCTTTTTTTCTTCGTAATCGTTCGTTACGAAATACTTTAAATTCCTCAGCCGCTTTAATTGTTCCATCAGTTTCACTTTATATTCTTTTTTCATATTTTCATTATTTAGGAGTATTTTCGTTTTTTTTACATATGTAGTATATTGCTTTTTCCACTCTTTAAAATCCTCTTCTTTCTTCAAAAACGGCATTTGATTTAATACATTTTTTTCTATTTTCGCCGATAATCTATTAATAGATTTCATTTTACACCTCTTTAATCACACTACCGTTTTGTAATTAATCACACTACCGTTTTGTAGCCTCCGCTTACGGTCGCGGTTTAGAATACAACGGACGGAATACTCTCTCTGATTTACCACCGCACCGCTTTTATCATAGATATGAAATCATATGATATCTTATCTCTGCTTGTGTGTTAAATTCGTTTATATCACGTTTATTTGCGTTATAAGATAATCTTGAATTTACATTTTTATTGTATTCACCATAAAATTGAACTAATTTTTCTACCATATCTCTCAAATTGGCTATAATGTTACTATCAGTAATACATTGAATACTGAAAATGGAGAGATCGAACGGCCCTGATCTTACAACATTGAAATTAAATTCGTCATATTCATAAAAATTACCGTTTTGTAATATATAAAGTTTACCATTTATATATTTAAATACTGAAAATGGATTTTGTGGAGATATGGATAGGCCAATTCCCTTAAATAAATCGTTAATTAAAATATACTTTCTAGGCTGATATCTACACTCGTCAATTTCAATTACATATACTCCTTTATAAAAAATATATGTTCTACCGGTATTTGTTAAAACAGCAGATTGCACTCCATTATACTGAAAGTCTTTGCCAAATAGTTTTTGATATGTCATGGGATAACCAGTTTTTAATTGGAAAGTATCAGGATTGAATATATAAATATTATTATCAGAAAATAATGCAACTTCTCCATTTACTCTTTCATATATTGCATTAATTCCTGAAAAATTAAATGGCAAAAATTTTAACCACGATCTTATTAACTGTGGCTCCTCATACTTTCGATATTTAACGTTTAAATTAAATGGCCATACCCAAATTTTATAGAATAAATACAATCGTGCTTTAAAAATGAAAAATTTTAAATCATCTGCTGGAGCTGAACATAAATCGACTAATTTTGGTGGAACTAATGTTGGTGCATCTGGTGACGTATCAGGAGAAGCATTACCATTTGCATCTTCGCCGAATTCGTCCTCTGACTCATTCTCAGCATTAACATTATATAAATTTCGTATAGCTAATATATCATCTTCCTCAAGTTTAATATAATCTGTATGATTTTCATAATGATAAAACGGCGACATTATTGAATTCATATTTGACGAATGTAGTATACCTAGACTGTGACCAATTTCGTGTGTTAATGTTTCGTATAAACTGAATGACTCATCGTTTATCGGCCCCTCGCCTATCATCCATTTCCACGATTTAGATATATGTATTTCTCTGACATTATTACTTTCATTCGGCATATCTGCATGTGCTAATGTTTGATTAGAGAATGGCGGTGAACAAACTTGTTGCGGTGAATTAACACTGTAATGCATTGTATTTTCAAATGATATAATTATATCCGCTTCAGTTTTACTTTGTACTTGAGTAAAGGTTAACCGAGATGGCTTTTGCCACAAAGAAAATGCTTTTTTTGCAATGTTAATTTGATCTGTTGTTCCGACATGGAAATACCAACGCAATGTTTTTTTGTTCCATTTATAAGAATGAAGTGTGTAATCGCTGACATGATCACTTACTCCGCAACGCTTTGCCTCCATCAACTTTTTCGTTTCAGCATTTAGAGTCCCATCGACTTTAAGATTCCAATATTGTTGAAAAATTCGTATTGCATCTGCCAATTTATCATTATCAATAGTTTGTGATTTTGAATCGTTAGTGTTCATATAGCCGTAATATTGAAGATAATTAATTTTTGAACGTTTATTCATCGGATGCGTAGAAGGCACTCGCAAATTGGTGTTGATAGATAAGAGAGAAGGAAAAAGTTGAAGAAGTATCGCAGTGTGAATTATAAATATAATTAATTTCGCCATGATTAGAATTGAGGTGCTCACGTGTCACGGTAGGACGAAAGACTGATGTGAAAGAAAAATATGTACTAGTTTATAATGAACTCATTTTTTATTAATTTTATATAGATGGCTAAATACATTAGAAATTTTAAACATTATTTTCATTATTTATATATTGTGTAAATTTCAAATTCATAATATCTTGAAGCAAATCATTCATTTTTTTAAACCGTGCTTTAAAATATGCGGAGTCGATATGCCAGAACCCTTTACGCGAAGTTGTTGAATGAAACAGTTTGTTTTATCTGTAATGAAATTATTATTTTATATAGTTTTATTACTAAAATCATTTATAATTATATACATACTTGATGTATGTCTAGAAACCTGTTTTTGATTATGATGCTGCTTTTTTTTATTCTTTTCATCTTTTGACATCTCGTTTCCATTTTTGCGCTTACGTTTTGACGAATCTTTTTCGCTCTCATTTTTCATATTTTCCTTCTCACTCTCTACATGTTCTTCTTCTTTTACATCATCATCATCATCATTATCATCAGTAGAGAATTTCATTTCATTATATTTTCCACCAAGGTATATTAGATGAACTGGTTTACCGCTTGTAAGGCAGTTCTCTATAACTTGGTAATGCTTGCTTTTTTCTAATAAAATATTACTTATACGTAATGGCAGAAAAATAGAGAATGTATCATTTAAATCAAACATAACTCTATCTCCAAAGCGGGTCTTCATTTTTCTCATTCCGCTTATTAAATATGATTTATTAATTTCCAAGCCTGCTACCGGGTTCACTGGCAACTTGCTTATAATACCGACACTATTCAGCAAACTGAACGTATTTTCGCACATGTTCACTGCAAATATCTACTGAACTGTTAATGCACTTGCGCTATTCAACGACTAAACTGCGCGTATCGCGAAGTAGCGCTATTTATGCAACCCATACTCTTCCACCCAAACTTCCAGCATACGTCACTTTTCTTCATTCCCCTACTCCCTTCAACAATTATGCCCACGCTCAATTTCTGATTTTCCAAACATTTAATACCTACAGCGCAAATAGGAGCTTCAGTACGAGACGAATCTTTTTGAAAGAAACTTCGGTCGACTAAAGTTTGTGCAACATTTGCATTAAAGTGAAATTGAAAAGTTACAGTTTTGTAAGTGAAGTGAAAATTTAAAAATATAATTATGGTATGTAGTTCGAATGTAAGTAAAACAAATTTTTATTTTCAATACTCTAATTTGCTTAAATTAATATTATTTTCAGGCTACAGCCGATTATGAAAAAATAACGCATTTCATCGATATGGATGGATTTACAATTAATCGACATACGTTTTATGCAAAGAAATTGCGATAATATCTATAAATGAAAATATATTACGTGAATACCTATTTTTGAATAAAAACTTTAGCGATTTAAGTGTTGAAGATCAGCGAAGCGCGCGTTATGTATACAACAACGTTCACGGAATTTTATTCAAAGATTACGGATATGAAAATTTTGAACAAGAGGACTTGCCCTATATAGTCCAAGATTTTATCTCAAAATATGACAGTCCAATTGTTGCATATAAAGGTGGAACTTATGAAAAGAAATTATTGAACGAACTTGGAATCCGAAATATAAATTTAGAGGAACTGGCATGTCCTAAATTTGATGTTCTAGTTTCTAATAAACTGTATAATAAAGTGAACATCAACACTATAATGTGTAAAATGCATGTAAAAGAGAGAAATTGGAATAATAAAATTCCGCATTGTCCTTTACTTGAAGTACAAGTTTTTAGAAATTGGTACTGTCATAACGTAACTAATAAATCTTCTTAAATAATAATGTACATTGATATGCACTGATTGTGAATATAATGAATTTTTATATTTTATTATCAATTTGTAATTAAGTACACAATTAAAAATAAATTTATTTTAAATTTATATCAATCCATGAATTATGTGATTTATCTAATCCCAACCATTTAACATATACTTTATTTTGCTTTCTACGAATAACTTTTTCAACTAAATAAATATCACTATGCTTAGCTTTTAATAATTCATATTCATAGAAACCGCCTTTAATGTCATTTCCTCGTAAATCTTGAATTAAATATGTGACAGGATAAGTATGTTGCACAGAAGTAACTTTAGAAATTTCAGTCGTCCAATTAGGCGTATATCCTTTCTCAAACAAATGCTTGTATTTACTAATACGTACAAAATCTCCAACTCGATATTTGCCCGGTTTAACGATCTTTATATTACTATAAACTGATGAAAGAAGCGTGCTAGCATTTTTATTTGTCACATCTGCAGGTCTCATTTTGATTGTTCTATGTTTACGCATATTGTAATCGTATACAAGTTTATTTAACATATGCGTCCATTTATAGCTTCCGTTTAACGAGAATAATTTCCACATATTATTTTTTAACGTTCTATTCCAACGCTCTACTATCGATGCCTTCATAACACTATATGTAGAATAATGATTTATTTCATGTTTATCCATTAAATTCTTAAAATCTTTATTAAAAAATTCTTTCCTACCATCCGTTTGCAAATTTTTAGGTTTACGCTCCTCGAAGATATTTGAGAAAGCCTTTACCACATCTTTACCTTGTTTCGTTTGAACGGACGAGCTCAGCCATATTTAGAAAATGTGTCGATAACTGTGAGAATATATTGAAATCCCGAATTAAATCGCGTATATGCTTTCATATCTACTAAATCAGCTTGCCATAAATCATCATATCCTTTAATTATAACACGTCTTCTTACAAAATTCTTTCTCACAGGTGTATGCAATTCTTTTACTAACTGCTCTTGTTCTTTAATTAATTTCATGATTTTAGGTTTCTACTACATTATCATGTGCTTGTGTACTATTTATAATTTCTATAATTGCAATTTGAGTGTTTCTTAAATTCTCCTTATTATCATTCATATCCTTCCGCAGCTCGTCAATTGAAGTTTTTAGCGTATTTTGTGTCACAAATTCTTTACGAATATTAGCTATGTCGTTTTCTTTATCGTGTAAATTTTGTTTTACCCCATTTATCTGCTCATCAAGAAGAGATTGTAGATTCACTATATCTTTTTCCAATGCCGTGGTCAAATTCTCTACTGCATCCTTTGTCGTAGCCGATTCCGTAAGATTGCTTATAAAATATTCATGATGACTAATACTATTTTTTGCTGAAGTAATATTATAATTAATTTCTTCAATATTTTTAGAAATTGTATTCAATTTTTCATTAAGGTTTTTTTCATCAGACTCTATTTTTTGCTGTTGCGCGAGGAAATCTTCTATAACATTTTGCAGCAATTTATTATTTTCTTTTCCATTTACTTCTAACTTTATAATTTTTTCTGTTAACGTAGAAGTCACTTCATCAAGTTTATTGAAATTTGCGCCATAAAGATTTAATACGGCATTTATTCTCTTTAATTTATCGCAATTAGCTTCGCTTTGCGATGCACACCTTTCAATTTTTTCGTTGAGACTGCCTCGAAGCGCCCTATCGTTACTTAATATACGTTTATCTACATAGTATTTGTTCGCAGCGTCTGTAGAGTTTCCAGGATTTGCTAATCGTATAATTTTTCTATTTTTTACATCATAGCCGCCCTCATTAACGTTGAAATGAAGAAAAATACCTTTCCTTTTCATATTAGAATTTTGTAACCGATCATTAGCATCTTCTATGCCCTTACCACCAAACTTGTTAATGAACATTATCAGACTAAATATAATTTAGGCATACACAAATATTATATAATAATATTGGCTTCGCGAAGTTCCTCCACTATTGACATAATTTCATTATCATGTCCTGTATGTCCAACTTTTTTTGATGATATTAAAAGCCGTAAACGGTCAATAAGCTCATTAGGATTGTCCGAGTGAACATAATTCACTGGTTCATTCGTAACTAACATATTATTCGGTATATATTTTTTCATTGCAAATTTATTTCCTGCTCCAACTTTAAATTGATTAGATTTTGTTTTAGCTCTTTCCGCGGCTGTAGCTATAGCTAAATGTGGTGCTAGTAATGGAGCAATTATTTTTTTATATATAAATCCTTTACTGCCCATAATCTGTTGTGATGATTGGTAATCTCTACGGAAGGCATTTGTTTTTAATAAAATAGTTTTATACTTAATTAAATCTGTATTATTATATAATTTTGAATTGGGAATTTTCTTGAAAATTAATTCGAAAATTCCAGGGGTTCCGCCGTATCTAGTTTTCTTAATAATAATATTATCATTTTCATCCACCTCAAATATGCTGTCACCTAACATTAAATTGTCATCTTTAAAATATATGCCGTAAACATGATCAATTTCTTTGTCAAAATCTGTACTGAAAAATAAGCTAATATATTTTCGTGATAATGGGCCTAAGTTCTCCTGCATTAAATTTCTAACATCTTCAGGCGGATTTTGTAATATTTCACTAATAGAGGATTCCGCATGTGAGTTTTCTAACGGTGAAGGTTCTTCAACATTTGGTCTTTCTATCGATAATGGTATAGGAGATATAGGAGTTGACGCTTCAGCAAATGTCCTTCTCCTACCTATTTGTGGCGTTGCCTTAAATTTTATATTATCATTTTTAGTTTTAGTACTCCTAATAACGGCACTAGACGGAGAATAACTATAATGCGTTTCACTCAATGACGGATTAACCATTTCCTTTGTTTTTTTCTTACTCAAGTCTTCAACTCCTCCACTACCTTCATCTTCAAAAACATCACCTTCATTATCTTCAATATCTTCAATATCACTTTCAATATCTTTTTCAATTTCAAATTTTTTCTTTTCATTTTCATTATTGATATTTGTAATTATATTTTTCTCTAGTAATTTTTGTAGAGGTTTAGTTATCGGTTTATATGTTTCTTTTAAATATTCCTCAGACTCTATTTTACCAAGTTTCAAATCTTTATATTTTTTTCGAATTATATCACTTGTTTTCACGATATGTTTTAACATTTGCCGGCGTTTCTTATTTTCTCGCGTACCACCCATCTCACTTCTCACTCCTTCCGTGGATGTGTAATGACTGAATATTAGCAGTATACTGATTTATATAATAGCAAACTGGTCAAATTCTTTTCGATACCTTCCATTTTGAATATTACTATCCTTATCAATTACTAAAAATCCATACTTTTTCTCCCAGCAATTTCTACATAATGCTAGAAAATCTTCATAGCTCATATCCGTATTAATATGTTCATTATAAATATGGCTTAAATTTGTATTATCTTGCTGAAAAATTACTAATAAATTCGTATTATCTCTTATAAGATGCTTAGGTATTTTTGCATAAGTTTGACATAAATAAAAACTATCGATATTAGAATGTCTGCCCATTGAAAAATACTCCCTTATAGTTTGCTGTTTATCACAGGCTACATCATCGATTATAAAGATAGAATTAGGCAAAGCTTCAGAAATCGGAATAATCTCGCTATTATTTGAAAATGTATAATAGCCGATGTCTGGTACTGCTGATATAATTCTTTCGAGATAACGATATTTTACTTGTTGTAGTGATTTCGAATACACATAAATATTTTCAAAGCGCACTCCATTAGGGCTTTCAATTAAATTAACTATTATATTGGTTTTTCCACAATTAGATGGTCACGCATATTATACAGCGAATAGTATTGGGGAGTATCTTACTATGACGTCGATAATTATCATTACGATTTTCTTCAAGTAACATTTTTTCACACACAAAATTATTACAAATTGACAACGGCTGCTTAACGAAACGCATGATAATATTACCCGTAGAGACTAAAAGAATAACTACGGATATTCGCTTACAGCAAAAGCATATAAATAGGCGAGTAATCATTTATTAGCTTTATTATCTCAGAAGATGGTGAAGTGTAAGTGTAATGATAGCGTATGCAAATAGAAAAGAAATAGTGAATAGCAGTCATACTAAGGGGAGTGGTATATTAAACTCTGCAATCAATGCACTTCCTTTCGAATTACATATTCCGGGGTATCAGATTTGCGGACCTGGTACGCATTTAAACAAAAGATTATCATTAGGACAAAAAGGTATAAACCAATTAGATTCAGCTTGTCGCGAACACGACATCGCCTATTCTAATAGTACAGATATCGAGGAGCGACATAAGGCAGATAAATCTTTAGCAGCGGCTGCTAAACAAATTGCTACAGCGCAAGATACTAAACTTGGCCATCGTATTGCCGCTACTGTTACTTGGGTTCTTATGAATGCAAAAAGAAAAATGGGTATGGGCATGAATAAAAAGAAAAATAGAAAAAGAAAGATACGTATTGCTAAACGAGGCGGATTTATACCGCTATTGCTACTTCTCGGTGTCTTGGGTTCGCTAGCGGGAGGTGCTGCTAATATTGCATCCGCAATAAATAGGTCTAAAGCTCAGCAAAAGCAGTTAGAAGAATTGAAAAGACACAATGCAACTTTAGAGGGTCGCGGACTCTATTTATCTCCGTATAAACGTATAAGCGGTCGCGGTATTAGAAAACGAAGAAAGGCCGGAAAAAAAAAATAATGATTCGAATACATTAGTCGCAACTGGAGTAACCACTAATATACAATTAGAAAAAGCATGCAAAAGTATTCCATATTTTAGAGGGGTTTTTATGCGAAATAAACTACCTATAACGATAAGAAGAAATGAATGTGGAATAGAAAATTTGGATAATAATGAAGGAAAAGGAACACACTGTGTGGCATATATTAAAAAAGGAAACAATGTTAAATATTTTGATTCGTTCGGTAATTTAAGGCCACCGTTAGAACTAATAAATTATTTTAATAAAAAAAACCTAGCAGCAGTTTCTTATAATTACAGCAGTTATCAATCATACGACATGACTAATTGTGGTCAGTTATGCTTTGAATTTCTTAAACGTAACATCTAAAAATGTCGTTTACTGTAACTTTAAGTGGCACGCCTTCAGACTTAATAGCCGAAACATTTCACGCTATTCCTAATATCGATGAATCAAATAATAAATTTTATTACGACGGTAATAAGGAAATCGTTATACCAAAAGGTTCCTACGAACTATCAAGTATTAATACCTATATTCAAGACAATATTCGTAAAGAGGTAAGCGAGGATCCAGATAATATCTTCATATTACGTGCAAATAATAGTACGTTAAAAAGTGAAATCAAATGTAAGTATTCTATTGACTTCGGTAAACCAAACAGTATTGGAAGTATATTAGGATTTTCAAACAAGAGAATACTTGAACCTGAAAAATGGTATGAATCGGATATTACAGTAAAAATTATTAAAGTGAATATAATTCGTATTGACTGTAGTATTACTGCCGGTGCATATAGTAACGGGAAAATTGTGCACACAATTCATGAATTTTTCCCAAACGTTGAGCCAGGATATAAAATATCGGAAACGCCGTCAAACGTCATTTATCTTCCAATCATCGTAAGAGTTATAGACCGTATAAATTTACGAGTAGTAGGTCAAAGCGGAGATTTAGTTGATTTCGGAGACGAAGAAGTGACAATAAGATTACATATAGAAAAAATGATAATTTATAACAATAATGATAGGAGGGCTAATAGCGTGGAAAAAGTATGTAAATTAAGAGCACCGATTAAGAAACGTGTCAGTAGAGCGATACACTTCCACCGAAACCCATCTCATTCGCGAAAGACTCTTACATCGGCGTCAACGTCGAAAATAAAGAGGTTAAGTTCGACAAATAAGAAATTTTTAGAATCGCTAGGCTTTACGGTAATATCTAAATAATATGAGCGACCCGCTTAATATTCATGATTCTCCTGTTATTGATAATCGAATTAGTGGCTACGAGTTTCATGCTTATAATCCCTACGTTAATTCTTCTCTATGTTTTAACGATGAAATAAGAATTCCGATACAGCAGCAAGATTTAATTGTATTACCATGTGAAAGTTACTTATTAATTGAGGGATGGTGTAGCATAAAATATAATAACGATGCAAATAAAACTAGCCGCTTAGAAAACAATGCAATTGCTTTCCTATTTACTGAAATATGATATGAGCTTAATGGAATTGAGATAGACCCTTGTAAAAATGTGGGCATTACTACTACATTAAAGAATTATATTTCACTCGGAGATTCTAAAAGTAGGGAACTAGCGAAAGCCGGTTGGAATTATGGAAAATGGAAACCGCTAAACGAATCTGTCAATTCGTTTAGTTTTTGCGTACCGTTGAATATAATTTTAGGATTCATTGAAGATTATAAACGCGTAATTACATATGGAAGGCATGAATTAATTTTAATTAGAGCAAAAGATGATAAAAATGCAATAGTATCCGAACATGAATTTGTCGTGGAACCAAAAATTGAATTAACAAAAATACAATGGATGATGAAACACATTACGTTAGACGAAAGTACTAAATTACAATTTTTACGCCTTCTACAACATGATAGACCAATTTCAATGAGCTTTCGTTCTTGGGAGTTACACGAATATCCCTTATTACCCGAAACACAAAATCATACGTGGGCTGTTAAAGCCTCAACTCAGCTAGAAAAGCCTCGCTACATCATATTTGCGTTTCAAACTAATAGAAAAAATGATTTCAAGAAAGCCTGTGCGAAATTCGATCATTGCTTTCTACGGGATATTAAGCTTCACTTAAACTCCGACTTTTATCCCTATGATAGGCTCAATTTAAATTTTGGTAACAATCAAGCTACAATCTTATATGATATGTACGCTAGATTTAAAAAATCATATTATAACTTATCAGATTTATCTGAATGTGCAACATTACTGAGCATGGACTCTTTCATTGATACAATAGGTCCAATAGTAGTAATTGATTGTTCGCACCAAAACGAAACGGTCAAAACAGGTACGGTAGATGTAAAAATTGAATTTGAATGTGCTAATTGTATAGGAGTGGGATACTTTGGCGATTAGGTCGCAAAAGTTCACTGGGAACAGCTCGGACTGTATTGCACAAAACCGTTTGTTTTATTTGAATGCCAGCACTGCTTGTACAAAAACACAAAACTCGACGCATTAAACTAAAGACACGCGTAGGAAAGGAAGCAAGGTTGGACGGTAGGGCAACGAAGATCCTAACGATCTCGATAACAACCCGGAGAAGGAGCAGAGTAGGTGCAATGAAAGAAGAACCGCGTATCTGCGCACGATGGGATTCGCCGCCGCGGATCGGGAAGGAAGGCCACGAGGAAGGAGAACAAAAGGAGCGCGTGTAACTTGCGAGATGAGGCGTTCCGAAGAAACAACCTCAATCTTACTACAAAAATTCGCACTCGCTTAACGTGGCGGAGAAATCGAAAAAGCGCACAGCTCTAGGTCGTACCTGCGCGGAGTCTCGGAGCGAAGAGAGCACCCTACCGGTCAGACGCTACCTACCCAGAAATTGCAAGATTGCCCGCGCCAATCAAAAGCAAGAGAAGGCGTCACGTGGGTTACACGCACGCACCAACACTCTCGTGTTGACCCAGTTAAGAGATTTCTATGAAATGACACGAACATAAATTCGGAGAAATGAGGCGGACGGTAAGCAAGGGCGGCTGGAACAAAATAAAATAACTGGGGGGCAAATCTCCTAACGGAGCAGCGACTATCCCCAACATTACCACCCGCCTTCAACAAACTTGTTGAACTTAAACTAGTGACGCAGTGAACATAGGACTTAGTCTAAGTTAACAATTAATGAGCCTACCGGATAGTAACAATACAAACTTGACGCTGTACAGGAGAAAAGAAACACGACAAGTTACTATTTACTTGTCTGGAGAAACAGGCAGCTTACAAACCTGTGTAACCGGACGCTTAAACTCGGATGTCGCAGTCCTAATCGAAACAACGCGAACCAAACCATCTTGGCCTGGAAAGCATTGAGAGAACCTGCCGATGTCCCACTTTGCGGGGGGAAGATTATTATTTTTTAAAATAACCAAGTCGCCGACTACCAGATTTGGCCGACGATCTCGCCATTTCCCTCTCTGCTGCAAGGAATTCAAATAGTCAGCAGACCAGACCCTCCAAAAGGACTCCGCGGCGCGGACTACAAACTGCCAGCGAGACAAACGGTTCTCGCTGACATCTAAAAGGGACGGTTTAGGTACCACTTGGAGGTGAGAACCCGTCAGGAAATGACCAGGCGTCAAAATTTCGAGGCTGTCAACATCATCGTGAAGGGGACCAATCGGGCGTGAATTAAGCACGCATTCAATTTTGCAGAAGAGCGTTGACAACTCCTCGAAAGTAGGGGTAAAGTTCCCGATAATGCGTCTTAAATGATACTTCACGCACTTCACCCCTGCCTCCCACAACCCACCGAAGTGTGGTGCAGAAGGAGGGATGAAATGCCATTCTACTCCATTTCCCGAGAACCGAGCCTGCACATCTCGATCCCTAAGAACGGCCCGCAGACAGCGCGACAGTTCGCGATCAGCTCCAACAAAATTGGAACCGTTGTCACTATACATAACGGCAGGCATTCCTCTCCGTGCCGTGAAGCGGTCAAACGCGGCCAAAAATCCGTCGGTGGTATAATCATCCGCCGCTTCCAAATGCACAGCACGAGTTGCCAGACAAACGAATATTACAAGGTACGCCTTGTGGGACTTAACTCCTCTACCCTTACTGGTGCGAATTTGAAGTGGACCCGCATACTCCACCCCAGTATGAGTAAAGGGACGCGAAGGGGTAACACGCGGCGAAGGAAGATCCCCGAGTAGCTGCCGTGCACCCTGAGCACGATACCGCGTGCAGGTCACACAACGAAAGATGACACCTTTCATCAACGATCGAGAATTAATAACCCAATACTGTTGTCGGAGAAAATGCAAGGAAACACGAAGCCCTCCATGCAATGTACAAGCGTGAGCATGTTGGACAAGTAATTCGGCAACGCGACCAGGAGGAATTAAAATCGGATGCTTCACTTCATAAGGGAGTGAAGCATTAGTGAGCCGACCACCCACGCGAACAATACCTTCCGCGTCCACAAAGGGATTCAAGGATTTGTATTTACTTAGGGCCGTAGGAAGCGGAACCCCGGGTGTAGTACGCGAAAGTACGCCAAAATGACTAACTTGCACATTCTGGCACCAAAAGAAACGAGCCGATTCTACTTCGGATGCGGTGAGAAACCCACCACTAATTTGACTTCTCGACTTAAGCCTACGAACAAAACGCTTAACATAGGCGGTAACTCGCAGTAGCTTCGGCCATGATGAATATTTTTGGGGGAGGTCCCATCCCCCCTCAGTGCTACTTGCAGCCGAGGCATGGGAAGAGGTATCCTTACGCTCCTCTATAACTGTGCCCTCGGATTCCTCCACCTCCTTATGAGGCCAAGAGTAAGGGAGATCAATTAACCAAGGCGGACCCGACCACCATAATGGGTGTGAAAGAAGGGATTTGGCGGAAATACCCCGGGAAGCGCAATCGGCCGGATTCTCGGAGGTGGGCACATGGCTCCACGTCGCGGTAGGTAGGACGGTCTGAACCTTCGCAACACGATGCGCGACAAAGGTCTTCCACCGAGAAGCAGGAGAGCGTAGCCAGCCCAAGACTACTTCAGAGTCTGACCAACAAAACACAGGTGTGTTAGGCAAACGCATGGAGCGCTGGACGAAATCTATTGCGCGAGCTAGTAATACGGAGGCGCACAATTCCAATCGCGGTATACTTAACAACTTCACGGGAGCTACCCTAGTCTTGGCAAATAAGAGGGTTACACTAGCGGGCTCGGAACAGTGATACACGCGTAGATAGACCACCGCAGCATACGCATTGTGGGAAGCATCCGCAAACCCGTGCAACTCTACTACGGACTCCGTACCTGATTGGCGAGTCCAGCGCGGAATAACGATTTGATTTAATTCTGTCAATTGCTCCTGAAAGGAGCTGAAGGATTCAGAAACATCAACCGGAAGGGGGTCATCCCAGCCCACCTTACGGAGCCATAATTTCTGTATAAGAATTTTACCACAAATCAAAAATGGAGCCACCCATCCGTGAGGGTCAAAAATTCGCGCGATTAAAGAGAGAAAACTACGTTTGGTCAGGGCAGCGGTTTGAATTTGCACGCGGAAGGAAAAAGCGTCCAAGTTCGGGTCCCATATGACCCCTAAAACTTTCAATGACTCACCCTCTCCCAAGAGTTTGTTCTCACCGGCGCAGAGATCCTGGAGAGGAAGATCGGCACATAAAAGTGGGTCGTTCGAAGCCCACTTATAGGGTCGGAAGCCACCCGCCCTAAGGAGATCGGTTAACTGTATACGCGTCTGTATCAAGCGGGAGATATCATCGCTACCGAAGAGAACGTCATCTACATAAATCTCATGCGAGAGAATCGAAGCTGCGAGGGGGAACCGGGCCCCTTCGTCCTCTACTAACTGCTTAATAACCCGATAGGCCAAAAAGGGCGCGGAAGCGGTACCGTAGGTGACAGTGAGCAATCTATATTCCCGTACTTCCTCCTCGTGTTTGGAACGCCACAAGATACGTTGGAAATCGGCATCATCTGGAGCCACCATTATTTGCCGAAACATCTTCTCTAAATCGGCAGTATAGACAAATCTATTAGCCCGCCAACGCAAGATTATTGAGAACAAATCACTTTGCAATTTAGCTCCAGTATACAAACAATCATTTAGCGTGGCACCGTTGGAGGAAGGACAGGAAGCATTGAATACAGAACGTACTCTGGTAGTGGCACTGGACTCTTTCACCACCGGGTGGTGCGGTAAATAAACGGCGGTAGAAGAATTTGTATCTGCAACGGGAACTTGCTCCATATGTCCGAGTCGCTCGTATTCCTCAAAAAAGGATTTGTACTCAAAGCTCAGCTCGGGTCGTCTAATGAAACGCGTCTCATTCGCTAAAAGAATCCGACGCGCAGCACGATATGTATCACCAATGGGAAGAGGACGGGCGGTTTTGATCGGGAGGTTCACCATATATCGCCCATCCGGTAAGCGAGAATGGGTTGCTTTAAAATGTGCCTCGCAGGCCTCCTCATCTAAACTAGAAGGCCTCACAACGGGGACCTCTTCAATCTCCCAAAATTTCTGGAGACACTCGAGGAGAGGCTCGGGTTCCTCTATGATGGACAAATGGCTAGAAGATGTCGCGCGCTCATCACTCGCACTCGATGCGACTCGACCCGACAGAACCCATCCGAACGCAGTATTCTGTGCGGAGGGGGTATTAGGAGGACCAATTATTAACCCGTCCCGAAGGAATTGGCAATAGTAATCCGCACCGATTATTAATTCAATAGTGTCGAGAGAAAAAGGTTTCGCATCAGCTAATTGAATGCGCGACAAGTGTGACAGCTCCGAAGAAACCGGGACCGGCGGTGGAATATAGCTTGACAAATTCGGCAAAACTAAGGCGGAGATCGTCTCAAGTGACGAATCACCGGAACTTCCCCGTATCATAAAGGTGGCTTGCTGTCGCGCGGCACCCACCGGTACTGCACCAATCCCATTAATGCGAATACAAACCGATTTTACACAGGGTTTCAACGCTTGAACTAGTGATCGCGAAATAAAGGAGGATTGTGAACCCTGATCAAGCAAGGCTCTCGCTTTCGCAACTCGACCGGTAGCGCCAATCACTAACACGGAGGCAGTAGGAAGCACAGTTCGACAAGCACCGGTATAACTCAAATTAGCGGAGGCTACTGAGGCTACTGAGGTCTCGGGCTCCGGAGGAGCAGGCAAGGCAGGTTGCACCGAAGTGCTTTCTTCGCTAGGCGATTGCGAAGCAGCTTTCTGCGGCACGTGCAGCAGAGAGTGATGTGGTCGCTGACACTGGCGACATCGGAATTTACTGGGACATTCTTTACTAAAATGCCCGGAACAAAAACAATTAAGGCAACGGTTGTGTTTTTGTGTTAATGCAATCCGCTGCGGTACGGAACGACTAAGGAACGCAGCACATTGATAAGTGGGATGGGCCTCCCCACAACAAAAGCAGGTTATGTTCGCATTGGCACGCTGCCCGGAAGTTAACCTATTTGGGCGACTAGAAGTTAACGTAGCGCCAAGATGCGCTTTGGTAACCCCACTCCGAGGTTTACCACGAGGATTACTAGTCGAGGCTAACGGCTCCTCGTATTCTAACGCACTAACACGAGAATGTAAAAATTCCTCAATCAAGGAGTAACCAGGCAAATGGTTCGCATCATCCAGTGAGAGATCCCAGTCCCGTCGTGTCTGCCTATCCAATTTGGATACCATTAAATAAACAAAAAGATCTTCCCATTGATCTACGGGACGATCCATATTCAAAAGACCTGAATAAACTTCTCTACTCAAGTCAAGAAGAGACTTCAGATCACGAACGGAACTAGAACCCATCACAGGGGCATCGACTAGCCGCTGCAGTAAAGTATAAAGCAGCGTACGCTTACGCTCATATTCTCTACGAAGAGCTGCCCACGCAGTGGCATAATTGGCGTCAGTAATTGGAATATTAACCAAAAGGCGAGCGGCATCACCTTGTAGACTAGTTTTTAAGTAGTGTAAACGCTGGCTATTATTCAAATCGCTCCTAGAGGCAATTAACGTTGTAAACAAGTCTCTAAAACTAGCCCAAGCGGTAATATCGCCATTAAACTTAGGCACTGTAATGGTAGGCAGTGTTGGCTGAGCAGGACGGAGCTCCATCGTTGGAGCAGTATCTCCTTGTGAAGCAGGAGTAACAGTGGGGGCTCGCAGCTCCACCATATGTTGAAGCAACGTGTCCCTCGAGGTATCTGCAGTGTCCATAATGGCAGCGTAGACATCTTGGGTGAAATAATCATGACTCTTGCGAGTCTCAGCATCAGCCAGACGACAAATTTCCAGATGCCTTTGACGACACTCTCCTAGGTAGCGTTCTACCTCTGCCAATCTGCTTTCGATGGCAGCAGTGGTACGCCTAGGCTTGCCCAGCTTAATAAAGCTGGCAAGACGTGAAGAAATGTCCAGCTTTCCCATCTCTTGGGCAGCAATGAGATCCTCTATTATAGGCATCTCGTTCACTCACACAAGCAAGCTGGAAGAAAGAAACCCAAAGGAACCGAACACGCAATAAACTAATCACAAGAAAAGAAAAGGCTCAACTGACAGGACCGTGTTGCTTGTAGTTTAACAACAAGAGGTTACATCAGCTCCCTGCCAGTGATAAAGTTGCCTCGCTCAGAGGTTATGTCGCCTCGCCGCGTGGCACTGGGAACGGCTCCGATCGGCGTAACAAGATGGCGCCAATGGCGGTGTCCAATCGGCACGTTGTCGTGTTGGGCAAGTAGAAGCCGAAGTGAGGTTACCGGCTCCGAATCACTGCCTTCTCCAATGCGTCAAGTAGAAGCACTTCACCACAACACTAGGCACACAATACAACCCGAATCCGGCTCGAAGGACCAATGTATAGGAGTGGGATACTTTGGCGATTAGGTCGCAAAAGTTCACTGGGAACAGCTCGGACTGTATTGCACAAAACCGTTTGTTTTATTTGAATGCCAGCACTGCTTGTACAAAAACACAAAACTCGACGCATTAAACTAAAGACACGCGTAGGAAAGGAAGCAAGGTTGGACGGTAGGGCAACGAAGATCCTAACGATCTCGATAACAACCCGGAGAAGGAGCAGAGTAGGTGCAATGAAAGAAGAACCGCGTATCTGCGCACGATGGGATTCGCCGCCGCGGATCGGGAAGGAAGGCCACGAGGAAGGAGAACAAAAGGAGCGCGTGTAACTTGCGAGATGAGGCGTTCCGAAGAAACAACCTCAATCTTACTACAAAAATTCGCACTCGCTTAACGTGGCGGAGAAATCGAAAAAGCGCACAGCTCTAGGTCGTACCTGCGCGGAGTCTCGGAGCGAAGAGAGCACCCTACCGGTCAGACGCTACCTACCCAGAAATTGCAAGATTGCCCGCGCCAATCAAAAGCAAGAGAAGGCGTCACGTGGGTTACACGCACGCACCAACACTCTCGTGTTGACCCAGTTAAGAGATTTCTGTGAAATGACACGAACATAAATTCGGAGAAATGAGGCGGACGGTAAGCAAGGGCGGCTGGAACAAAATAAAATAACTGGGGGGCAAATCTCCTAACGGAGCAGCGACTATCCCCAACACTAATAATATCCCCCCCAATTCATGTGCTTCTTGTCTTATTTTACATGATCGCATAGTAGAATATAACCCATTATCTAGTATTGTGCGTAAGCTAAAATAAATGTGACTCCTCTACTACGATAGAATTACCCCCTCTTACTGTACATTAATATCTAACACCGAATGCATATAAACTACACCCGCTATCATAAACAGTACCTTATAGCACGCTCAGACGTGAATAAAGGACGATCGGTGGACTCAACGTCATAGTGAAATTAAACATGGAGAATTGTAATTTCAAATATCTCCTATCAATTAGTGAAAACTGTGAGATTGAGTGTCCAAATCATTGGAAATTTATAAATAATGATACAAAGATTAAAGATATTTTGAAATTTATTATTTAAAGAGATTTACATAAGTTTCTAATGATAAAAGTAAATATAACTTTTTATATATTCAATAAATTATTTAAAATAATGATACCGGTGATGGAGGAGACCGATACGATAGCGTCAAAATGGTAAGTAAATAATAAATACTCTTATTCTTCTTTTCATATTTACAACTTTCCACGTATACTCAGTTTTATTCTTTTTCAGTGTTTCAAAATTCGAGTTCATGATGGAGATAAACGACAAATTTATAAAATCACCGTCTACATGGATTTATATGGAAATATTAGAGATTATTGAAGATATTCTATCGTTTATAGACGACTACGGATTTGAGGAAATGTTAGCTATTAAGTTAAATAATGATATTTATATGTATGACAAAGAACACAGGGAAATCTTGCAATTACATTTGAAGTAAGTACACAGCTTCACAGACTTTATTCGCTTTAGCAAAAATATTTAATTTAAGTCTTTGCAGCGCACCGATGTTGCATCAGGACTCTGAGGATTGTTCGGCAATATCATATTGCGCGAGTTTTAGTTCTGACGGTAACGAGGAAAGCGATACAGAGAACAACAGTGAAAAAGGAGCTACTTATGCCTCTTCCTCGCCATCGCCCGTAAAATCCATACCGGATTTGGTATCGGAACAAGACTGGTAGGAATCCATATCAGATTTGCAATCGGAACAAGAAACGCAGGATTATATTTAACATTTCTCATATTAATTCTTTGTATCGTAAGAACATATTTAAATTGTATTTTTAACTTTATTTTAAAAACAATAGATATAAATAAATAATACTGGCATTGATATTTACATTATTACGATCATTTACTACCGTATTCCATCGCGCGGGCACCCGACTTTATCGTTTCGCAGCTCAAATGTTCGTAGACAGTATCGACATTGTATAATGTAAATTCACCTAAAGATAATAACAACGAACTGCACTTCTCTGCTTCCTAGTCTGCTGATGCTACGAAGAGTATTAACCGATGTGCTACGTTTAACGTGCGAATATTAGCTAGCGCCTAGCGCCCTTTTCCCGGGACACTCTACCCTCCCTCCCACCCCCGACCAGCAACGCGTCCGCTGCTCCAAGATGACGCCGGACCCCCTCCTCACTGCCCGTACACCTTGCTCCCACCCAACCTCCTCCTCCGTAGTACAATCGTCCTCCGCTCTCGATATCGTTGTTGCCCACACACGCTCGAGTATCGTGTAATCGCTTATCGTTTGTTTCGTATTGTTCCTGTCCAACCCCTTCACCTCCTACTCTCTAACTTCCGTGTAAACCACAAACTTTCGACCTAACAGAAAAAATAAGGCAAGGCCCCCCGATATCAGCAGCGACCGACTCGATATCGCCCAACCGCCGACTTTTAACCTTGACCGCTACCGCTGTGGAATCGAACGGCTTGCCTTCTTCACCTTCCAACGTTCTTCCGATTTTAACCGCCGACCGCGCAAACTTCCACCTGATTAAGACAAACCGCAAACTTCCCCTCATTAAAAGACAAACCGCAAACTTCACCTCTCCGATAAGATAAACCGCAAACTTCAACCTGTGATTTAGACACTAACCGCAAACTTCGATAAAAAAATAAAAAATACACGCAAACACGCAAGACCGAATGACTGCGGTCCAACAGAATCGACTACACTGGTCCAGAATCGACTACTGGTCCAGAATCGGGGCTACTGATTCTGGTCCAGAATCGGCTACTGGTCCAGAATTACTGGTCCAGAATCGGCTTACTCTCGCCTCGGGTCCAGAAGCGGCTTACTCTTACTACTCGCGGCTACTCGTAGAATTGCGTATGATTTCGGTAGAAGACATAAAACTTGCAAGGCCAAAGAAAGGAAACATACTGGTAACACAATACGGACAGCACCGAATTTTTAGTATTGTGCTGACCGACCGTTTTTTTAATACACCTAGTACTACGGACAGTGTGACTGGACTGCAGAGCCTTCGTAAAACATTATCAAACTACGGGGCAAGCGCTTGCGGTATATCGCTGGAGGGAAATATGACAGACAGTTTGACTCGCGAAACGTTCATACAGGAAATTAGTGAGGTATTTGAACATACTGGTATCACCATAACCCTTTTCACGGAAAAGGTATCAATTCCCCCGGAATCGATGCGGGCGGAGATTATTAAAGAACTGCATGCAGGTGTTGTGGGAGGGCATAAAGGCGTTACGAAAACCTATCGAAGAATAAGAGAGAGATTTTATTGGCCGGGAATGAAAAACGAGATCCAGAACTTCATTAGAACTTGTGCGGAATGCCAGGAAAAGAAATTAATACGAGCAAGAACGCGTGAACCAATGGTAATTACCGACACACCGATAGAGCCTTTTGCGAAAGTATCTCTTGACACAGTAGGACCGCTCCCCACGACTCCCGACGGGAATAGACACATATTCACGATGCAGGACAGTCTAACAAAATTCTGCCTCGCGGTGCCCGTACCCGATATTAAGGCCGAGACTATTGCTCACGTCCTCGTGACTAGCCTTATATTGCAGTACGGAGCTCCGCGAGTAATATTAACAGATAAAGGTACCAGTTTTATAAATAAAGTTATCCGCGAAATTGGGCGATTATTCTATATCGACCACGTAACGACTTCCGGTTACCACCCGCAGACTAATGGAGCCTTGGAGCGTAGTCATATAGTACTAACCGAATACATAAAACATTATTTAGGCGAATACGACGATTGGGATCGGTTGGTACCGTTCGCAATGTTCTCGTATAATACGTCGGTGCACGAAGCGACTAACATTACGCCCTACGAACTAGTATTCGGTAGACTAGCAAGATACCCAAACTCTTTTTGCATCGACGACAGGAGAGATACGTACGGATCGTATTTACGGGAATTAATACCTCGCCTGTCTGAGATGCAAGTGGTAGCGGGAATAAACTTAATTGCTGCAAAACAAAAATCTAAGGAGCGATACGATAGACACGCGCGACCACTAAATGCGAGGGAGGGCGACATGGTGCGGGTGCTTATCGAACCGAAGAAGGGAAAGTTTAGTAGTAGATATCGAGGGCCCTACAGAGTTGTCAAAATCCTAGAGGGAAATACCGTGCTGCTGGAGAACGAGAATGGCGAGCGTATTGTTAAACACGCCGACAAAGTGCAACCCCTGTACCAGTAATATACGTGCGTAGATGGTAAGACCAAAGGCACGTCGAACTCTAGACACGTCGCGCACACTTACAGCTAGCTGCGCAGCCATCCTCCTGTTGCGGCAATAAGAAAAACGGCATTCATCGGGCCAGGCACTGAATTGATAATAATTGTATTTCTAATAACACCATAGTTTAGTTGAAATGGCGAGCACACCAAGGAACCTTGAGTGTAGGCGTCTGTTCGTGACGCGGCTGGCGCGAGGGACAAAGAAGAAGGACCTGATGCGGATCTTCGCACCATCCGGGGCAGAACACGCAATCGTGCGCCAATCCCCACATGGGAATTGCGGTTACGTGACCTTCGCCACCGTAAACCAGGTGAAGGCGGTGATGGAAGACGCGGCGCAACATCCGATCGTCCTGCACAAGCGGCCGATTGCCTTACAAATGGCGGACGCATGGCACGATAGAGCTCAACCTCCGGTTTCGTCAACATCGGCGATGCACCCGTTCGACGGTCTGGGATGGTGGCAAACACCGCTGCTTCCGGCGGACGTGGTGGCGGAAATCGCCAAATACGTCAGTTACATCGACCTGGCAAGGATGGAGCAGGTCAACAAAGCGTGGAGGGCTGGGGTGCTCCTACATCTCCAAACCACCACTACCCTGACGCTAACGAGCTGGCGCTGGCCGGAATACCGAGACTTGAAGGTGGTTACCCATGACGCATATTATTGGTTGCTGCGGAGGTGCGCCCCCGCACTTCGTGCCGTCAACCTTAGCGACTCGGAAGTGGCAGCGAACTTGCGTCCGTCTCTCCTAACACTGACCGCGACGTATGCCCCGCTTTTGGAAGAGTTAGATCTCTCCGGGTTTAGTGTCCTGCCGTCTGGACTGCGTGCGATCGCGAACGGAGCCCCTAGGTTAAGGTATTTTAGCGTAGGGGAGTGTGGGCGTCCGGTGGACCCCGAACTAAAATGGGTATTTGTCGCCCACAAATTAACGAGGTTGTCCGCGTCCGATACACCCATGACGGGCGCTGCATTCGCCACACTCAGTTGTTGCCTGGAGAAGCTCGCGTTAACCAGAACTCGAACGAAGCCCAACTACCTCGCGACGTTTCTCTCAAAACCGGTCAGACTGACGGAGCTTACCATCGACCAACCAGTCTTCTTCGGGGACAAAGTTTCACGGCACTGGGGCACAACCGCGCGATGGGAGAGACAATGGTCAAGATGTGCCTGCGATACTGCGATCAGAGGGACGAGGCACTCGACGAGGAGCTGGCGGAGGCGGAAGAGCACGGCGAGGTGGCGAATTTCATGGAGTTGGGATATGGCTCGGTAACGGGAGCAATGTGGCTTCGACCGCGTTTCACAGGAGTGAAACATCTCACCCGTCATTGCAACAGCTGGGTGGAGGTGTCCTTTATCGATGCGGTCGGCGCCCACATGAAGTCGCTATTTCGCATTTCCTTGATATCACGGGGTGTACGAACATCCGGGGACAATTCTCATTAGAGGCCCTTGGGGACTTGCCGATGTTGCGACATCTGAACATGAGCCTCATGTATCCCTCCGTCGGTGCTCAATTCCTCTCGCGCATGCGCGCACTCGAAGAGTTGGAGTGCAGGGACAACGCCGGTGTGACTGACGAGGACATATGCGGCCTGGTGAGAAACTCCAGTACCATCAGGGAGGTGGACGTAGAGGCGTGCATAGGCGTGCGTAGGCCGCTGATCGATTGTGTCCTACAAGTATTACGGGGAGATCCGCATGGACACAGTTTCGATTTGAAAGTGGGAGGGACCAGTGCGATACGTCATCGGCGCGATAGACAGATACTACACGTTCGAATCCGCTACCACCGGACGTCAGGGAACCCCTACGCTTAAATTAGTTCCTAACACATCATCGGGGACGATAATGATTCCAAGGGGGGAGGGTGTTACGTCCCAGCGTAACTTTTAACTTATTTGCCTAGTATTTTCCTTGTTCTTGCTACTCCGATCTTCGGTTGCGCCTATACTTGTATATTACGGCGTATGCCTATCGCAGCCGGCGTACCGTTAGAGTATTAGAGTTAAAATCATGTCATTTTCCTTTTACTCCGGGCTTCGTATGCGCCTATACTTGTATATTACGGCGTATGCCTAGCGCATGCGTGGTACCGTCGAGCGGTAACTTCAAGTAGAATATTCCTCGCCTTGGAATCACCGTCGTCCCCACCCAATATACCGACTCATGACAATATATATATATATATATGTAGCATAAGGAACGAATGCGTGTACGCGGTATGCAAGTGTAAGTGTAACTTAAGGTTAGCGACGAGTTTCCGCTTAAGAATATTGTTTATCCTTTTCTCTCTCTTTTCATTTACTAATTGCGCCACTGTTAGGCATCGCTGCGGAGCAAGACTATTTTTCGTTATCATTAATTCCACCGAAGCGTGCGCTTGACAGTTACTAAGTTCCTGCGTGCCGAGATCGACTTGCACTCATAATAAAATCTGTTAGTTAGAGAAAGAGACTAACGAACAAAACCAGCGTCTCACATACAATGACATACAACCGAACTCAGAGCGAGAGCGAGAGAGAAAGAGTAACACAGCGAGCGACATACCATCGAGCGAGCGTGAGAGAGAGAGAGAGAGAGAGAGGTCAAAGATTGTCTGAGCGTTTCCAGCAGCACGGTAAGAATATTCCAATTAACCAGCTAGATCATGATTTCTGGCCCGACTCTTGCCCCCAGTACATGTATTACGGGAAACCTAGGGCAATAGTTGTAGAGGCGATCTCGTGCAGTGTGCTCTGAGCGCTGGGCGATCGAAAACTGTTTTATTCTACGAGAATACTCTGTATCAATTATATGACGAATATCACGCGTAAAACGAGCTACTTCGTTTAACCCACGATTATACCACGCGTTGCATACAGGCGAATTGTACTACCGAACATTGTGTAATAGTTAGGCTTTCTGTTTCTTATTATACCAATACTCCGATTCAAGACCGAACATTGGACCCATTGTTAGAAACGTGGAATTGATGTTAGCAGTGGGATACTCCTTCTTTCTGTGTATATATGTATAATATTCTATATTTCTGTTTCTTTATACCCACTTCTAACCGTGGAATTGGTGTCAGAAGTCTGCTTTCAAATCAAATCACCTTTGTATCTGCACCTGAACAGTCATCACAGAATAAACACTTTGCTTTTTCACACTATACCCGATTTATCCTTTTATTTTCTTTGCATGCGCTATAACTAACATTATCTGTACTGGAATACAACACGTAACAACTCAGCAACCTGTACGGGTTGATAAGAGAGAGAATCCTATAAGTCCTGCAGATCGAGTAGATTGATTTCGTCTTCGCGTCATTATTCTATTCGGTCATCGATATAAACATATAATCATCTTTTCGGTTTATATCCTTTAGTTTTAAGTATTCACGCGTTGCTCCCGGACGGAACGGTCGACCGCTCGAACACACACAGTTCCATCCTTGACAATCTTTAGATCGACTTATCGCGACGCCCGGACGTAACAGCTCCTAAAAGCCATATTCTACTGAATACGGGAACCCAGGTTGACTGCAACCCCTATATTCCATTAATGCATTATTTGGATGGCGTATGGTACAAAATAACGCCCTCAGCTACCTCGGCAGTGGCACCCAACGAATTACAGCCAGCGGTAATGCAATCATGGATCTATACGAATCCCGCCGAACTAGCAACATCAGGGATTTACTCCACGCAAGATCTCGAACAGCTAAGGAATCATATAATGTTTCCAGCCGAAAGACCTGCCGTACTAAATACCATAGCTAGAGGAATGTCTGGACAAAAGGTAAATATGCAAGGCATATCTCTGATATATATGTTTGATGAAAAAACCTTCGAGGAAATAGCTTCCTCCACCTGGTCCAGAATATGGCAATGGTTTACGTGTTTCGGTACCTTCAGTGCAGGATTATTCGGAATATGGATCGCCATCAAAACAGTAAAATTTGCGATCGACACTGCACTACATGGTTACGCATTACATAACGTCTACGGGTGGGGCATACATCCGATAGGCGCTGTATGGGACTCAGTGACTAACGTCCTGATACATCTTAGGAACCGCACACCGGATGGTGACGAGTCCAGACGCCAAAACACGGTCCCACAGGCTGAGGAGGCGAACACCAGCCTCGTCCAACCGGAAAACGTAGACACCCCTACCACCACATCGGGATTCACGAGTGTTTACCCCAAGATATCACAGGAAACACGCTTCTCGATAAAATCGCAGAATATACACTTGCAAATAACTACACAAAGCTAATACATAAATATATAGAACTATAGGTGCGAATACGCATGTGATTACAGATGAAATATACCAGCTCAGGGGACATTGCCAGAACAATGGCAAACCTCGAAAAGGCACAATGTCTCAAAGGGGGATGCTCAACAACAGTTCCGTTAATTTAGAATTCGCGCGCGACATGACGCGCCGTTGACGTCACCACGAACGCCTGGGCGGTCGGACGCTTCCGCCGATCCTCGGCTGCAACCGGGCCGACCGAGCAATTCGGTGGGCAGCCCGGGGGGAGGCGGAGGGGGTCCGAACAGGTGAGAGACGAGACTCACGACACAATGCCACCGTTCGCGTTGTATTGACTTCCGAGAAGGACGTAAACTTTAACGAGAAAGCAAGTGTGGAGAAAGCCATGAGTGTCGTCCCGCTCATCTGCGTTCCGCTCCCCGTTACATTTCCCGTCCTAAGGGGGTTACCTTTTGTCGTTTGCCTTATGTTTAATCTTTCGCTAAGAGCGCCTTTTCGTTTCTCATTTTAGTTTCTATCTTCTTTTTTTGCTGTCCGCGTGTTGTTAGATTTAATGTAGTTTCTAGTCCCGCGTAGTCTTTAAATTAGTTTACTCAGAAATCAGATCGCGTGCGTGTTTAATAGTAATACTTAATGCCTAGACCTATATTCTCTTTTCTTTGAAATACATTGTAAAGCGTGTCTACGGTCATTCCTTGTTTCGCCTCCCCTCACCCTTGTCTGTCCCAAGTCCTTCCCTCACTCCCACGGGTCTCATTCGAAACCGGCACTGCCTTCGCCGAAGGAAAGATCCGACCGACGATCGGAAGGATTTCCTAGCGACAACAACAAACCCGACGACACGAGACCCCCACAATTTATTTTGCCCGGCGTGTACAGGATACCTGCAAAACGAAAATGGAGAGTCGGCATATCTGCCGGCATTTATACACGCATTGATAGGCACCTACGCCAAACCCTTGAAATGTAGGACATGCGGTACACCAATATTTGTCTCCCGCCAAGCATCGGAATGCTACAAATGCACAGCACTATACTTATGGTATGCCGACCGATATAAACAAGCAGGGATCGAAACGGAAATGTTATATGAAACCATCTTAGCACTAAACACCGATAAGATGTACGACAAGGAGTTTGGAGACCGGGCCCTGGCGTGAGAAAAGGGGGTAGGAAGTCTCCAGTGATGAAGACATCATTTAATCAGCAAGGTCAGAAATGTTTAGATTCAAGCAGAATGAAGGACTTGCAACTCCCACTCAAGCTTTTTCGCAGGGCTGAACCGAACTTATAAAAGACCGGACGTCCTTGTACTTGTCTGTCTAAAAAGTGAGATCAGAAGGTGACAAACAGTAAAAACCCATATTGAAAAGTGCAGTAATGGAAGGAGTTTCGGAAGAAGGACTGGCGCCGAACGCCCCGCATTTCCCGGTATGTTTCCTACCGTTGTATGTGCAACTCCCCGTAATCGGGCTTGTTCCACCCATGGAAACAAACATGAGAACGACGCAGCATACTAGAGACAGCCGACCACCCCCGCCACCCTACTACGGGCCACACTACATTTACCGCCCAAATGTTGAAGCACCAACCCTGCCACCGGTCCCGATACAATCGGAGGAACGACGACACGGAGAAGAAGAACCGGAATGGGACCAGGAATTCTTCAATACTTTCGATGAGGATCTTTTTAACAACCTCCTGGGCGACATGGACTTGCCGCCAAGAACATCCAATGCGGACATTGGACCACCCCAAGGGGGGTGGGGGTGTTACGGTCGCCCCGATAAACCTCTACTAGAGCAACACCATGGGCATGTGGTGAGGCGTTCGCCCAGAACTCCGGCTCACTCCCCGGACCGACTCCAAGTCGGGACCCGCAGGGCTCAGCGACGTCGCCGAAGCCACCGACGTGGAAGCCGGCCCTAGAAACAACGGCAGGAGAAGCGGCGGACACGAGATACGGCGTTAGATGGAAAAACGGGCACACCACCCGTAACAAGGCAAGGAGGAAGTAAAGAAAGTCAAATGGGCACAGCCCACGAACCAATCAACCGACGCAACTGCGGAGTGAACGAAAGGAGGGGGCCTGTTCGAAGCTCCAATCAAAGTGTTTCCTAATCTGAGTTATTGCTGCGACCGTGACGCTCCGTGTACCTCAGCTGTTTTTAAATAACGTTTGTGTACCTATCGAGATCCCGTCATCGTTTACCCACATGCATCCGTGCAAATACCTATTGTACCGACAGCGATAGGAGCATGGGCTTGTTTGTCTTTAATTTCTCTATAAGGGAGCCTGCGACCGCCGTATAGTTAGCAGACAACTATCATAGATTTCGGCTATTTTCGGCTCAATCGTTTACGAATAATTTACGCAAGTTTACGCAATCGATTTCAGAGTTTACGAAATCGTAGTTTGCCCGTAATTAACAATTTTTAGGTGGGTGTATAGTTAGCAGACGACAATCATAGTTTTCGGCTATTTTGGTCTCAATCGTTTACGAATAGTTTACGCAAGTTTACGCAATCGATTTCGGAGTTTACGAAATCGTTTTTGGCCGTAATTAACAATTTCAGAATCGGCTATTGTGCAGCGTCGATTGGCTCCCAAGCGCCGGCGTTGGCCGAAGGGAGAAGCTGCATGATAGCCGATTCTGAAATTGTAAATTTCACGACAGCTAGGAATTTTGCTGGCATGCAGCACAAATATTACTTTGCAATGCTGAACCTTGCAGGTCACATTGTCGGAGTATTGTAGGAATATTGCTGCAATATTCCTATGTCAGCCCCTTCGAAATTTGCGGGAATATGACACAGAATATTGCATCAAGGTCCTAAGAATATTTATTCAATATTATATCCTACATATGATTCTGTTTTACATTATGAATAAATCAAGAAAATTTGTTTTACAATACATTATTATTATTAATGAAATATTACATTACACTAAATATAAAAGTACATATAAAATATTTACATTAAATATAACAGTAAATATAAAAACTACACTAAATATAATAGTAAATATAACAAAATCTTAACCTAGTCTCAATTCTATTTAAGATTTCATTTTTCGCTCAATTCTCGTTTTTGCTTGAGTGAACCACTTGCCAATGACGTCATTTACTTCCGCCTTTTTCAACTTATTATTGCCAACGGCCATACAGGCTACTATAAAATAATAAAAGAATATTAGTGATTATTAAAAGATTATTAATAATGTATATCTGTAGAAAAATACTTTGGAATAAGTTCGCAGTCCGCAATTTTGGAAAGCTTTGCTTCTGCAAGCGGCCCTGCCAACTGAAATTTACTGCGATTCCGTCTGCAAGTACTCGGGATATTACAGCTGCTACGCACATAGTCAGCTTACCTGGACCAACAATATTTAAGTCGACGAATCTGAAAAATTTCATGATGTTATCATGTGTACATAAAAGGCAGATCAAAACAGCAACTAATTAATATAAGTTATAATAGAAATATTGTGAAAGCAAAAGAGTATTGCAGATCAATATGAACCAATAAAATTGATAGTTATAGCGAGAAAGAGATATGAATTCAACACAAAAAAACACGATATATTGATTCCTTCATAGGCGAGAAAGAGTATTGTGGAATTAACGCAAAAACATGAAATAATGATTCTCTCGCGGACATGCACCAAACCTATCCTTATATATCCTTTACCTTTACCCATGCCCATGCCCACGCCCACGCCCACGCCCATTGAAACTGTAATAGTACAAACATTCATCTGAATAGGCATTATACGCAAATGAGCAGTGACGTGACTTCAATACTTTTGATGCTGACAACTATATGTTCAGGAAACCTCAGCTGTTGGGAGGAAATGTATTGGATGGTCATTATTATATTTTGTTCCACGAAAGATATTACTTTTTTCGTTGTAGAACAATAATGGTACTTTAGAAGCACATGTGATAAAAAATAATTACCAATTTTTTCTAAAATTCAGTCTGTTCAAGTTTGGGCTCAAACGAGGCCAAATCATCCATACTTTGCAGTATGGGAACCCGCTGCAATTCATTTTCGGATGTTTCGTCCTCATCAACTTCGGCATTTTAATTTTTGGACTCCAACAAAAAATCGACTTTTGTGTACAGATCCTTTATTTGTAAAGATATCGTAGACAGCATTTTGTAAACACATTTTCGAAATCCTAAAATATGTAAAACAGAAGGTAGAAACATTGATATGAATGGTTTATTTGTTTTATTTACCAATTTCTAAGGTGTATGGATGATGCTCCCAGTCTCCACAGGAACTGCCTTGAGCTGCAATAGTTTCAGTAGCTAAGGGACATTAGAAAAAGATGAGAAACATTTGCAATAATCATGATTATTATGAATACACTCCGATAATATGAAGCTTACCTCCATGGCTATGTAAACAGTGGTAGGGGGTTCATTCTCATCATATGCAATGAACCTCAAACCCCCAGGTGTTGATGAATCGAATAAGGGTTCAAGCTGTTGTGTGTGTTGCTCGATAAGATATACGAGCAATTCGACTGGGGACAGTCGTCGATGCGGAATGAAGGAGAGGTCTACTTCAGGATGAATGAGATGATTGATTTAGGACTATTTTAGGAATTAGGATTTAGGAATAATAAATTAGGAATAGTTTAGTAGTTGTGAACGAACACTTTTGGATTTAATACTAACTTTAATTTAACCTTTAATAGAAACTTGCGCGTTTCTCTGTTCTCTTTTATAATTTAATGTGCACGTGTTCACAGTCTTTACAAGAATAATCAAGGTGAGGTCGCAGGCGCCACGCGGTCTCCCGGCGCCTCACACGCATTTTTGTTCGCTGTTGGTATTAGAACCAATCAGATTAGGAGATTAATAAACATGCCCATATAAGGAGCGGCCAAAGGGTACACAAGAGAGCGCGCTAAGTAGGTGAGCGCGGGAAGTAGCGCGCCGTCGTGGAGCGTCCTAATTGGAGCGCGAAATGACGTCACGCAGTCATTAGTCCCGGGAAATATGAACGTTTCGAAATCACGTAAATGATCCAGAACACAAGCATTACAGGTGTAATTAGTAGATTGGTTAATGTACTCTCCGCTCGTCTGTGAATGTGTCGTCATATGTTGATTTTTTCTTGGGTTTTTAGATATGGACTCCATACTCTCTTCTTCCGAGGATATGACCCTTTTAACCTTAGCCCTCCTTCGGTTTTTTAAGGCCCCAGCTAACTCATATTCCAAGAGCTCATCCGAAAAGAAAACATCAGATGTGTCCTGTGCCTCATTTAATTTTTCTTGGGCCCATACTCAATCATCTACAAAGTATATAATTGTTCATTATTATGACATCGACAGGTCTTCTACGTATAAAAAATATAGACATCTATATTATATATAAACACATACACACATTATTAATAATATCCACTATACATACCTGTCGACCCAAAGCAACGCTAATAACTGCACAATCCTCTCACGAGGTTTGAGATAAAGCCTCGGAAATTATTAATTTCTCTAATTTGTTCAGCGACTTGACGTGGCCTGGCCATTTGCTTACACTTTTGTTGGCATTTAACCAACAGGTTGGAATCAATTGCAACCCATTACTCAATTCCACGATACAATATTTTTCTTCTATTACTTGTCGATGGAAGACGTGAGATACGTCAAAAGTCAAAACTACTTGATCAGGGTATACATCTGGTCAGCTTCTGCCTTCGGCCAACGGAGGCGCTTGCGAGCAAATCAACACTGCACGATAGCCGATTCTGACATTATTAATTACGGGCAAATTACGATTTCGTAAACTCCGAAATCGATACAGCAGCTTGCGAAAACTATTCGTAAACGATTGAGACCGTCGCACACGAGATACGTCAAAATTATTTCGCTAGAGCTTGCATCTGGTCAGCTTCTCCTTTCGGCCACTGGAGGCGCTTGCAAGTTCTACATTACCCGATTCTCGAAATTGTTAATTACGGCCAAAATACGATTTCGTAAACTCCGAAACCGATACAGCAGCTTGCGAAAACTATTCGTAAACGAATGAGACCGTTACACACGAGATACGTCAAAATTATTTCGCCAGAGTTTGCATCTGGTCAGCTTCTGCTTTCGGCCACTGGCGGCGCTTGCAAGACCTACATTACCCCATTCTCGAAATTGTTAATTACGGGCAAATTACGATTTCGTAAACTCCGAAATCGATACAGCAGCTTGCGAAAACTATTCGTAAACGATTGAGACCGTTGCACACGAGATACGTTAAAATTATTTCGCCAGAGTTTGCATTTGGTCAGCTTCTCTTTTCGGCCACTGGAGGCGCTTGCAAGATCTACATTACCCCATTCTCGAAATTGTTAATTACGGCCAAAATGCGATTTCGTAAACTCCGAAATCGATACAGCAGCTTGCGAAAACTATTCGTAAACGATTGAGACCGTTACACACGAGATACGTCAAAATTATTTCGCCAGGTTCTGCATCTGGTCAGCTTCTGCTTTCGGCCACTGGAGGCGCTTGCAAGACCTACATTACCCCATTCTCGAAATTGTTAATTACAGCCAAAATACGATTTCGTAAACTCCGAAATCGATACAGCAGCTTGCGAAAACTAGTGTTAAACGATTGAGATCGTTAGAGATGAGATACGTCAACATTGTTTCCATACTCTATGCTCGAAGAGCGATTCTCGCCTCGGCCAACGCTGCCATTGCGAGCAAATCAACGCTGCACGATAGCCGTTTCTGAAATTGTTAATTACGGGCAAATTGTGATTTCGTAAACTCTGAAATCGTTACAGTGGCTTGCGTAAACTATTCGTAAACGATTGGGACCGTTACAGATGAGATACGTCAACATTGTTTCCATACTCTGTGCTCGAAGAGCGATTCTCGCCTCGGCCAACGGCGGCGCTTGCGAGCCAATCAACGCCGAACAATAGCCGATTCTGAAATTAATAATTACGGGCAAATTACGATTTCGTAAACTCCGAAATCGATAGAGTAGCTTGCGAAAACTATTCGTAAACGATTGAGACCGTTATACACGAAATACGTCAAAGTTATTTCGCCACTTTCTGCATCTCTTTTCGCCAACGGCGGCGCTTGCGAGCAAATCAACGCTGCACGATAGCCGATTCTGAAATCATTATTTACAGGCAAATTACGATTTCGTAAACTCCGAAATCGATACAGTAGCTTGCGAAAACTATTCGTAAACGATTGAGACCGTTATACGCGAGATACGTCAAAGTTACTTCGCCACAGTCTGCATCTCCTCTCGCCAACGGCGGCGCTTGCGAGCAAATCAACGCTGCACGATAGCCGATTATGAAATTGTTAATTACGGCCAAAATACGATTTCGTAAACTCCGAAATCGATACAGCTGCTTGCGAAAACTATTCGTAAACGATTGAGACCGTTAGAGATGAGATACATCAAAATTATTTCGTTACTCTATGTCCGAAGACCGATTCTCGCCTCGGCCAACGGCGGCACTTGCGAGCAAATCAACGCTGCACGATAGCCGATTTTGACATTATTAATTACGGGCAAATTACGATTTTGTAAACTCCGAAATCGATACAGCAGCTTGCGAAAACTATTCGTAAACGATTGAGACCGTTGCACACGAGATACGTAAAAGATATTTCGCCAGGTTCCGCATTTGGTCAGCTTCTGCTTTCGGCCACTGGCGGTGCTTGCAAGACCTACATTACCCCATTCTCGAAATTGTTAATTACGGGCAAACTACGATTTCGTAAACTCTGAAATCGATTGCGTAAACTTGCGTAAACTATCGTAAACGATTGGGACCAAAATAAGCGAAATCGGTGATAGTTGTCTGCTAACTATACGGCGGTGTTCATATCCATCTTTCGTTTTTTCAAATGGACCGACACAGTCACAGTGTATCGTGTCGAAGGGGAAAGGCTTCTTTTCAATTGGGTGCAATTTCCCTTGTTTCGGTCCGGTCTGTCGTGTGCATACTACGCAAGTAATGCAGTGATCGATGTACTTACGGACAAATCTTAGCATTTTTGGGAACCAGTATTTTTTCGCGATGCGGTCGTATGTTTTTTCAAAGCCTACATGACAGTTTTCGTCATGGTACAGACGCAACAAACCAAGGCGGCTTCCCTTCGGGACAAAACTTCGGTAGATCACTCGGCCTGTGTCCCGGAGTGTTTTTCGACACAGTATACCGTCTCTTAGCTCGAAATCCGTAATAACAGTATCGTTCGACTTTACCCGCTCGATCATGTTTTGCGTTTCTTCATCATTTTTCTGCGCGATTTCTAGCCAGGAGCCCTCACAAATTACGTTTACGCGATAGTTTTTACACGGATTTCTACTTAAATAATCCACGTGCTCTACGTATTTGCCTTTCCTATATTCAAGATCAATGGAATAGCCTTGTAGAAATATCCACCAACGAGCTACGCGTGGTAATAAATCTTTTTTGTTTTGCGTAGCCTTAATGACATTACAGTCGGTGACAATTTTAAACTGCATACCAAGCAGATATACGCGGAAGTATTTCAGTGCGTTCACTATCGCGAGTGTCTCTAGTTCATACGAATGATAGCGCGATTCCTCTGGGCTGGTACGACGACTAAAATATGCGACCACGCGTAGTTCCTTTTCCACTCTTTGGAAGAGGATTGCACCATATCCAATGGAACTAGAGTCGGTGTGGAGCTCCGTATTTCGCGTTGGGTCGAATATTACGAGCAAAGGGTGTGTACTCAGTTTGTCTATGATGTACGATCGCGCTTCTTCCTGTTCTTTACCCCATACCCACGGCTCATTATGTTTTGTTAATTTGGTCAAGCACGCCGTTCGCACCGCGAATTCAGGTACAAACTTCCGGAAATAACTCGCTAGGCCAATAAATTGTCTTATCTGCTTCACATTGTTCGGAACTGGTAATTCTACTAGGGTTTTAACTTTTTCTTTGCCTGGCTTTATGCCTTCGGATGATATCTCTCGACCCAGGTAATTGATCGAAGTTTCAAAAAATTTACATTTTGCGATGTTTAACGTGAATCCTGCCTTGTCCAATACCTCCAACACGCGCTCTAAACTCTGTAGCCCTTCCTCGACCGTTTGCGAAGGGATCAAAATATCGTCCATATAGACTAATGCGATGCTATTTCTTAGGTTGCCTAGAGCCGCGTTAATGGCTCTCTGAAGAACAGCGGGCGCATTACAAAGGCCGAAGGGCATACGCATATACTCATAATGCCCGTCGGGGGTAACAAACGCAGTTTTACAAAGTGAATCGGCGGCAATGGGTATTTGGTGAAATCCCGCGGCCATGTCTAGCGTAATAAATACCCTACCCTTTCCCAAACGATCCAATTGATCGTCGATTAGTGGTAAAGGGTATCTGTCTTGAACCGTAATTCTATTTAACGGCCCGAAATCCACGCACAGACGGTCCTCTCCATCTTTCTTTTTCACTAAGATAACGGGGCTTGCAAACGGCGAGTTGCTTTCGCGTATTATGCCGTTACTTATGAGGTCATCTATGATCCCCCTTAATTTCTTCCGTTCCGAAAGTGACAGACGGTAAGGGTGGTAATTTATTACCTTGTTCTCCTGAGTAATTATTTTGTGTTCCGCCGTACTTACGGACCGCACGTGATTGCCAGTGGTCAACATTCGCTCGAATTATATTAAAAGATCTCTAAGAGAATCGTCCGCAACGTACAGTGTCAAGCACGGTGCCTTCGTTGTAGCCTCGTTCCTTTCTGCCGTGACAAGTCCGCACCGTTGAAGCCTCGTCGTCCCATCAGGTTCCGTCACAATGCGTAGATCGGCATGCACCAGGACATTCTTCCCGGTGATGACCTCGTACGGTATTGCAGTATCCGGGACAACAAACAAATCCAACTCAGTGGACACATCCTCCGTCTGAATTAATGCTGATGTGCATCCGACGGTCGTCGTGCTAGACTCACACAGTCCTTGTATTGTCGTCGTGTACGCGTTTACTTTGCAGTTTACCCGGTCGGCAACATTTTCTCTCACGAGGGAACATGTTGCGCCATTGTCGATCAAACAGCGTCGTACGATCATCTGTCTCAATAGTATTGGTGTCAGTTTGTGTTCTACTGAGTAGCACACGTTGGCTTCGGGTTTCTTCGAACCTTGATTGTTTTGGGCTGTTCGCTGCTTCGCCCAACATTACGATTCGGTATGGACCCTCTTTTTGCAAAAATTGAAGTTAGTTACGCTGGGAGTTTCCCGTTGCGGTAATAATTTTCTCCTTTTCGGGCAATTCACCCGTTTATGTCCCAGCTCATTGCATTGGTAGCATCTGCCCTCTTGTCGGTTCGGAGCGCGTTCTCCGCCATCGCGTGCAAATCGTTCCCTCCGTTTCGTTTCTTTTACGAAATTGGTCGTGCCCGTGATCAGCGCCGATGGCTTCGCGTAAATCGTGGACAGCATGGCCGGTCGCACGTTCTGATCTGTGATTGTGCTTATTGTCAGCTCCACCAATTCTTCGGGTCGAAATGCTACACGCGCCTTCTCGAGACAGCCCACTTTTTTCCTTGCATATTCCACGTACGTGGTCGCGTCGTCGCTGTTATAGGTCAGCGCCCGTAGCAAGCATTCGTGGAGTTTCTTCTGCGGCCCGAAAATGGTGCACAAGTCCTCCTTGAATTTTTCCCACGTTCGGGGTCTCCCTTTCCATTCTTGGTACCTTACTTTAGCAGAACCCGCAAGCGCATGGGTGGCGGCACTCAACCGCTGTTGCGGGGTCGAATCACGGGTGATATGTTACACTTCGTTGCACCAAACATTAGCGTCGTCATTCAGTTCGGTACCACGGAATTGCGGCACCATATCCAAAAGAGGAGGTGTCGTTGCATTAATAATCTTCGGGGTAGCCGGCATTACGCCTCTTGCAATTTCGGCTACCACTTGGCGGATGATGTCCTCCAAGGACGGGGGAGCACGCGAGTTCTCCATTTTTTCGTGTCCCGATCACGTCCCGAACAAAACGAAAGGGAAAAAAAAATAAAACGAGGAAACCAAAAAAAGCACACAAAGAAACACAGCACGACACAATCCACAGCACAATAAAATAAACGACAATGAATCAAGAATTAGCTTTGCAGCTAAGGCGCGTAAAATTCACTATATCCCACTTCTGATATTAGAAACCCGCAAAATGGCTCGACGAGATGTGTTCGTTTTAGCGATTCTGGGGGAAGTGCAGAGGGGTCAAACTCCGTCCTCTTTCCAACAGGCAAAGCCTGCTCCGATCTTCGGCGAGATTCACACTCGCATTTGTTTACAATGCTTACTCTTACTGAGACGCAGGTCAATGCACCGGCCACCGAGGTAAACACACGATCCGCGACTCTCGGCGCCTCCAAGAACAGGTGACACATCAACGCACTGTCGTGTGCCACTGTAGAATTACCGCGTGTTATGGGCGAAATCAAATGCATCGCTAACAGGCAACACAGCAAGCACAGGCAGCACAGGCAGCACAGCAAGCACAGGCAGCAAGCACAGGCAGCACAGCAAGCACAGGCAGCAAGCACAGGCAGCACAGCAAGCACAGAAAGCACAGGCAGCAAGCACAGGCAGCAAGCACAGGCAGCACAGCAAGCACAGGCAGCAAGCACAGGCAGCACAGCAAGCACAGGCATGTTAGAAACCCGCAAAATAGCTCGACGAGGTGTGTTCGTTTTAGCGATTCTGGGGGAAGTGCAGAGGCGTCAAGGTCCGTCCTCTTTCCAACAGGCAAAGCCTGCTCCGATCTTCGGCGAGATTCACTCTCGCATTTGTTTACAATGCTTACTCTTACTGAGACGCAGGTCAATGCACCGGCCGCCGAGGTAAACATATGATCCGCGACTCTCGGCGCCTCCACAAACAGGTGACACAGCAACGCACTGTCTTGTGCCACTGTCGAATTACCGCGTGTTATGGGCGAAATCAAATGCATCGCTAACAGGCAGCACAGCAAGCACAGGCAGCACAGCAAGCACAGGCAGCATGCACAGGCAGCACAGCAAGCACAGGCAGCAAGCACAGGCAGCACAGCAAGCACAGGCAGCAAGCATAGGCAGCACAGCAAGCACAGGCAGCACAGCAAGCACAGGCAGCAAGCACAGGCAGCACAGCAAGCACAGGCAGCAAGCACAGGCAGCACAGCAAGCACAGGCAGCAAGCACAGGCAGCACAGCAAGCACAGGCAGCAAGCACAGGCAGCACAGCAAGCACGGGCAGCACAGCAAGCACAGGCAGCAAGCACAGGCAGCACAGCCAGCAAGCACAGGCAGCACAGCAAGTACAGCAAGCACAGGCAGCAAAGCAAGCACAGGCAGCACAGCAAGTACAGCAAGCACAGGCAGCAAGCACAGGCAGCACAGCAAGCACAGGCAGCAAGCACAGGCAGCACAGCAAGCACAGGCATGTTAGAAACGCGCAAAATAGCTCGACGAGATGTGTTCGTTTTAGCGATTCTGGGGGAAGTGCAGAGGGGTCAAGCTCCGTCCTCTTTCCAACAGGCAAAGCCAGCTCCGATCTTCGGCGAGATTCACTCTCGCATTTGTTAACAATGCTTACTCTCACTGAGACGCAGGTCAATGCACCGGCCGCCGAGGTAAACACATGATCCGCGACTCTCGGCGCCTCCAAAAACAGGTGACACAGCAACGCACTGTCTTGTGCCACTGTCGAATTACCGCGTGTTATGGGCGAAATCAAATGCATCGCTAACAGGCAGCACAGCAAGCACAGGCAGCATGCACAGGCAGCACAGCAAGCACAGGCAGCAAGCACAGGCAGCACAGCAAGCACAGGCAGCAAGCACACTCAGCACAGCAAGCACAGGCAGCAAGCACAGACAGCACAGCAAGCACAGGCAGCACAGCAATCACAGGCAGCACAGGCAGCACAGCAAGCACAGGCAGCAAGCACAGGCAGCACAGCAAGCACAGGCAGCAAGCACAGGCAGCACAGGCAGCACAGCAAGCACAGGCAGCAAGCACAGGCAGCAAGCACAGGCAGCACAGCAAGCACAGGCAGCAAGCACAGGCAGCACAGCAAGCACAGGCAGCAAGCACAGGCAGCAAGCACACTCAGCACAGCAAGCACAGGCAGCACATCAAGCACAGGCACCAAGCACAGGCAGCACAGCAAGCACAGGCAGCACAGCAAGCACAGGCAGCAAGCACAGGCAGCACAGCAAGCACACTCAGCACAGCAAGCACAGGCAGCAAGCACAGGCAGCAAGCACAGGCAGCACAGCAAGCACAGGCAGCAAGCACAGGCAGCACAGCAAGCACAGGCAGGACAGCAAGCACAGGCAGCAAGCACAGGCAGCACAGCAAGCACAGGCAGCAGGCACAGGCAGCACAGCAAGTTCAGGCAGCACAGCAAGCACAGGCAGCAAGCACAGGCAGCACAGCAAGCACAGGCAGCAAGCACAGCCAGCACAGCAAGCACAGGCAGCAAGCACAGGCAGCACAGCAAGCACAGGCAGCACAGGCAGCAAGCACAGGCAGCACGGCAAGCACAGGCAGCAAGCACAGGCAGGACAGCAAGCACAGGCAGCAAGCACAGGCAGCACAGCAAGCACAGGCATGTTAGAAACCCGCAAAATAGCTCGACGAGATGTGTTCGTTTTAGCGATTCTGGGGGAAGTGCAGAGGGGTCAAGCTCCGTCCTCTTTCCAACAGGCAAAGCCAGCTCCGATCTTCGGCGAGATTCACTCTCGCATTTGTTAACAATGCTTACTCTCACTGAGACGCAGGTCAATGCACCGGCCGCCGAGGTAAACACATGATCCGCGACTCTCGGCGCCTCTAAAAACAGGTGACACAGCAACGCACTGTCTTGTGCCACTGTCGAATTACCGCGTGTTATGGGCGAAATCAAATGCATCGCTAACAGGCAGCACAGCAAGCACAGGCAGCATGCACAGGCAGCACAGCAAGCACAGGCAGCACAGCAAGCACAGGCAGCAAGCACAGGCAGCACAGCAAGCACAGGCAGCACAGCAAGCTCGGGCAGCACAGCAAGCACAGGCAGCAAGCACAGGCAGCACAGCCAGCAAGCACAGGCAGCACAGCCAGCAAGCACAGGCAGCACAGCAAGTACAGCAAGCACAGGCAGCAAAGCAAGCACAGGCAGCACAGCAAGTACAGCAAGCACAGGCAGCAAGCACAGGCAGCACAGCAAGCACAGGCAGCAAGCACAGGCAGCGCAGCAAGCGCAGCCAGCACACCAAGCACAGGCAGCAAGCACAGGCAGCACAGCAAGCACAGGCAGCACAGGCAGCAAGCACAGGCAGCACGGCAAGCACAGGCAGCAAGCACAGGCAGGACAGCAAGCACAGGCAGCAAGCACAGGCAGCACAGCAAGCACAGGCATGTTAGAAACCCGCAAAATAGCTCGACGAGATGTGTTCGTTTTAGCGATTCTGGGGGAAGTGCAGAGGGGTCAAGCTCCGTCCTCTTTCCAACAGGCAAAGCCAGCTCCGATCTTCGGCGAGATTCACTCTCGCATTTGTTAACAATGCTTACTCTCACTGAGACGCAGGTCAATGCACCGGCCGCCGAGGTAAACACATGATCCGCGACTCTCGGCGCCTCCAAAAACAGGTGACACAGCAACGCACTGTCTTGTGCCACTGTCGAATTACCGCGTGTTATGGGCGAAATCAAATGCATCGCTAACAGGCAGCACAGCAAGCACAGGCAGCATGCACAGGGAGCACAGCAAGCACAGGCAGCAAGCACAGGCAGCAAGCACAGGCAGCACAGCAAGCACAGGCAGCAAGCACACTCAGCACAGCAAGCACAGGCAGCAAGCACGGACAGCACAGCAAGCACAGGCAGCAAGCACAGGCAGCACAGCAAGCACAGGCAGCAAGCACAGGCAGCACAGGCAGCACAGCAAGCACAGGCAGCACAGGCAGCAAGCACTGGCAGCAAGCACAGGCAGCACAGCAATTACAGGCAGCACCGCAAGCACAGGCAGCAAGCACAGGCAGCACAGCAATTACAGGCAGCACCGCAAGCACAGGCAGCAAGCACAGGCAGCAAGCACAGGCAGCAAGCACAGGCAGCACAGGCAGCACAGCAAGCACAGGCAGCAAGCACAGGCAGCAAGCACACTCAGCACAGCAAGCACAGGCAGCAAGCACAGGCAGCACACCAAGCACAGGCAGCACAGCAAGCACAGGCAGCAAGCACAGGCAGCAAGCACAGGCAGCACAGCAAGCACAGGCAGCAAGCACAGGCAGCACAGCAAGCACAGGCAGCAAGCACAGGCAGCAAGCACACTCAGCACAGCAAGCACAGGCAGCACATCAAGCACAGGCACCAAGCACAGGCAGCACAGCAAGCACAGGCAGCACAGCAAGCACAGGCAGCAAGCACAGGCAGCACAGCAAGCACACTCAGCACAGCAAGCACAGGCAGCAAGCACAGGCAGCAAGCACAGGCAGCACAGCAAGCACAGGCAGCAAGCACAGGCAGCACAGCAAGCACAGGCAGGACAGCAAGCACAGGCAGCAAGCACAGGCAGCGCAGCAAGCACAGGCAGCAAGCACAGGCAGCAAGCACAGGCAGCACAGCAAGCACAGGCAGCAAGCACAGGCAGCAAGCACACTCAGCACAGCAAGCACAGGCAGCACAGCAAGCACAGGCAGCAAGCACAGGCAGCACACCAAGCACAGGCAGCACAGCAAGCACAGGCAGCAAGCACAGGCAGCAAGCACAGGCAGCACGGCAAGCACAGGCAGCAAGCACACTCAGCACAGCAAGCACAGGCAGCACAGCAAGCACAGGCAGCACACCAAGCACAGGCAGCACAGCAAGCACAGGCAGCAAGCACAGGCAGCAGAGCAAGCACAGGCAGCAAGCACAGGCAGCACAGCACAGGCAGCACAGCAAGCACAGGCAGCAAGCACAGGCAGCACAGCAAGCACAGGCAGCAAGCACAGGCAGCACACCAAGCACAGGCAGCACACCAAGCACAGGCAGCACAGCAAGCACAGGCAACAAGCACAGGCAGCACAACAAGCACAGGCAGCAAGCACAGGCAGCAGAGCAAGCACAGGCAGCAAGCACAGGCAGCACAGCAAGCACAGGCAGCAAGCACAGGCAGCACAGCACAGGCAGCACAGCAAGCACAGGCAGCACAGCAAGCACAGGCAGCACAGCAAGTACAGGCAGCACAGCAAGCACAGGCAGCAAGCACAGGCAGCACAGCAAGCACAGGCAGCAAGCACAGGCAGCAAGCACACTCAGCACAGCGAGCACAGGCAGCACAGCAAGCACAGGCAGCAAGCACAGGCAGCACAAAAAGCACAGGCAGCACAGCAAGCACAGGCAGCAAGCACAGGCAGCACAGCAAGCACACTCAGCACAGCAAGCACATTCAGCAAGCACAGGCAGCACAGCAAGCACAGGCAGCACAGCAAGCACAGGCAGCAAGCACAGGCAGCACAGCAAGCACAGGCAGGACAGCAAGCACAGGCAGCACAGCAAGCACAGGCAGCAAGCACAGGCAGCACAGCAAGCACAGGCAGCAAGCACAGGCAGCACAGCAAGCACAGGCAGCAAGCACAGGCAGCACAGCAAGCACAGACAGCACAGCAAGTACAGGCAGCACAGCAAGCACAGGCAGCAAGCACAGGCAGCACAGCAAGCACAGGCAGCAAGCACAGGCAGCGCAGCAAGCACAGCCAGCACAGCAAGCACAGGCAGCAAGCACAGGCAGCACAGGCATCAAGCACAGGCAGCACGGCAAGCACAGGCAGCAAGCACAGGCAGGACAGCAAGCACAGGCAGCAAGCACAGGCATGTTAGAAACCCGCAAAATAGCTCGACGAGATGTGTTCGTTTTAGCGATTCTGGGGGAAGTGCAGAGGGGTCATGCTCCGTCCTCTTTCCAACAGGCAAAGCCAGCTCCGATCTTCGGCGAGATTCACTCTCGCATTTGTTAACAATGCTTACTCTCACTGAGACGCAGGTCAATGCACCGGCCGCCGAGGTTAACACATGATCCGCGACTCTCGGCGCCTCCAAAAACAGGTGACACAGCAACGCACTGTCTTGTGCAACTGTCGAATTACCGCGTGTTATGGGCGAAATCAAATGCATCGCTAACAGGCAGCACAGCAAGCACAGGCAGCATGCACAGGCAGCACAGCAAGCACAGGCAGCAAGCACAGGCAGCACAGCAAGCACAGGCAGCAAGCATAGGCAGCACAGCAAGCACAGGCAGCAAGCACAGGCAGCAAGCACAGGCAGCACAGCAAGCTCAGGCAGCAAGCACAGGCAGCACAGCAAGCACAGGCAGCAAGCACAGGCAGCACAGCAAGCACAGGCAGCAAGCACAGGCAGCACAGCAAGCACAGGCAGCACAGCAAGCTCGGGCAGCACAGCAAGCACAGGCAGCAAGCACAGGCAGCACAGCCAGCAAGCACAGGCAGCACAGCAAGTACAGCAAGCACAGGCAGCAAGCACAGGCAGCACAGCAAGTACAGCAAGCACAGGCAGCAAGCACAGGCAGCACAGCAAGCACAGGCAGCAAGCACAGGCAGCACAGCAAGCACAGGCAGCAAGCACAGGCAGCGCAGCAAGCGCAGCCAGCACAGCAAGCACAGGCAGCAAGCACAGGCAGCACAGCAAGCACAGGCAGCAAGCACACTCAGCACAGCAAGCACAGGCAGCAAGCACAGACAGCACAGCAAGCACAGGCAGCACAGCAATCACAGGCAGCATGCACAGACAGCACAGCAAGCACAGGCAGCACAGCAATCACAGACAGCACAGGCAGCACAGCAAGCACAGGCAGCAAGCACAGGCAGCACAGCAAGCACAGGCAGCAAGCACAGGCAGCACAGGCAGCACAGCAAGCACAGGCAGCACAGGCAGCAAGCACAGGCAGCAAGCACAGGCAGCACAGCAATTACAGGCAGCACCGCAAGCACAGGCAGCAAGCACAGGCAGCAAGCACAGGCAGCAAGCACAGGCAGCACAGGCAGCACAGCAAGCACAGGCAGCAAGCACAGGCAGCAAGCACACTCAGCACAGCAAGCACAGGCAGCACAGCAAGCACAGGCAGCAAGCACAGGCAGCACACCAAGCACAGGCAGCACAGCAAGCACAGGCAGCAAGCACAGGCAGCAAGCACAGGCAGCAAGCACAGGCAGCACAGCAAGCACAGGCAGCAAGCACAGGCAGCAAGCACACTCAGCACAGCAAGCACAGGCAGCACAGCAAGCACAGGCAGCAAGCACAGGCAGCACAGCAAGCACAGGCAGCAAGCACAGGCAGCACAGCAAGCACACTCAGCACAGCAAGCACAGGCAGCAAGCACAGGCAGCACAGCAAGCACAGGCAGCAAGCACAGGCAGCACAGCAAGCACAGGCAGCAAGCACAGGCAGCACAGCAAGCACAGGCAGGACAACAAGCACAGGCAGCACAGCAAGCACAGGCAGCAAGCACAGGCAGCGCAGCAAGCACAGGCAGCAAGCACAGGCAGCACAGCAAGCACAGGCAGCACAGCAAGCACAGGCAGCAAGCACAGGCAGCACAGCAAGCACAGGCAGCAAGCACAGCCAGCACAGCAAGCACAGGCAGCACAGGCATCAAGCACAGGCAGCACGGCAAGCACAGGCAGCAAGCACAGGCAGCAAGCACAGGCAGCACAGGCATGTTAGAAACCCGCAAAATAGCTCGACGAGATGTGTTCGTTTTAGCGATTCTGGGGGAAGTGCAGAGGGGTCAAGGTCCGTCCTCTTTCCAACAGGCAAAGCCTGCTCCGATCTTCGGCGAGATTCACTCTCGCATTTGTTTACAATGCTTACTCTTATTGAGACGCAGGTCAATGCACCGGCTGCCGAGGTAAACATATGATCCGCGACTCTCGGCGCCTCCAAAAACAGGTCACACAGCAACGCACTGTCTTGTGCCACTGTCGAATTACCGCGTGTTATGGGCGAAATCAAATGCATCGCTAACAGGCAGCACAGCAAGCACAGGCAGCATGCACAGGCAGCACAGCAAGCACAGGCAGCAAGCACAGGCAGCACAGCAAGCACAGGCAGCAAGCACACTCAGCACAGCAAGCACAGGCAGCAAGCACAGACAGCACAGCAAGCACAGGCAGCACAGCAATCACAGGCAGCACAGGCAGCACAGCAAGCACAGGCAGCAAGCACAGGCAGCACAGCAAGCACAGGCAGCAAGCACAGGCAGCACAGCAAGCACAGGCAGCAAGCACAGGCAGCACAGGCAGCACAGCAAGTACAGGCAGCACAGGCAGCAAGCACAGGCAGCACAGCAATTACAGGCAGCACAGCAAGCACAGGCAGCAAGCACAGGCAGCACAGCAAGCACAGGCAGCACAGCAAGCACAGGCAGCAAGCACAGGCAGCAAGCACACTCAGTACAGCAAGCACAGGCAGCACAGCAAGCACAGGCAGCAAGCACAGGCAGCACACCAAGCACAGGCAGCACAGCAAGCACAGGCAGCAAGCACAGGCAGCAGAGCAAGCACAGGCAGCAAGCACAGGCAGCACAGCAAGCACAGGCAGCAAGCACAGGCAGCACAGCACAGGCAGCACAGCAAGCACAGGCAGCACAGCAAGCACAGGCAGCAAGCACAGGCAGCACAGCAAGCACAGGCAGCACACCAAGCACAGGCAGCACAGCAAGCACAGGCAACAAGCACAGGCAGCACATCAAGCACAGGCAGCAAGCACAGGCAGCAGAGCAAGCACAGGCAGCAAGCACAGGCAGCACAGCAAGCACAGGCAGCAAGCACAGGCAGCAAGCACAGGCAGCACAGCAAGCACAGGCAGCAAGCACAGGCAGCAAGCACAGGCAGCACAGCAAGCACAGGCAGCAAGCACAGGCAGCACAGCAAGTACAGGCAGCACAGCAAGCACAGGCAGCAAGCACAGGCAGCAAGCACAGGCAGCACAGCAAGCACAGGCAGCAAGCACAGGCAGCAAGCACACTCAGCACAGCAAGCACAGGCAGCACAGCAAGCACAGGCAGCAAGCACAGGCAGCACACCAAGCACAGGCAGCACAGCAAGCACAGGCAGCAAGCACAGGCAGCAAGCACAGGCAGCACAGCAAGCACAGGCAGCAAGCACAGGCAGCAAGCACACTCAGCACAGCAAGCACAGACAGCACAGCAAGCACAGGCAGCCCAGCAAGCACAGGCAGCAAGCACAAGCAGCACAACAAGCACAGGCAGCAAGCACAGGCAGCACAGCAAGCACAGGCATCAAGCACAGCTATGATAGAAACCCGCAAAATAGCTCGACGAGATGTGTTCGTTTTAGCGATTCTGGGGGAAGTGCAGAGGGGTCATGCTCCGTCCTCTTTCCAACAGGCAAAGCCAGCTCCGATCTTCGGCGAGATTCACTCTCGCATTTGTTAACAATGCTTACTCTCACTGAGACGCAGGTCAATGCACCGGCCGCCGAGGTTAACACATGATCCGCGACTCTCGGCGCCTCCAAAAACAGGTGACACAGCAACGCACTGTTGTGCCACTGTCGATTTACCGCGTGTTATGGGCGAAATCAAATGCATCGCTAACAGGCAGCACAGCAAGCACAGACAGCATAGCAAGCACAGGCAGCAAGCACAGGCAGCACAGCAAGCACAGGCAGAAAGCACAGGCAGCACAACAAGCACAGGCAGCAAGCACAGGCAGCACAGCAAGCAAAGGCAGCAAGCACAGGCAGCACAGCAAGCACAGGCAGCAAGCACAGGCAGCAGAGCATGCACAGGCAGCAAGCACAGGCAGCAAGAACAGGCAGCACAGCAAGCACAGGCAGCAAGCACAGGCAGCACAGCAAGCACAGGCAGCAAGCACAGGCAGCACAGCAAGCACAGGCAGCACAGCAAGCACAGGCAGCAAGCACAGGCAGCACACCAAGCACAGGCAGCACAGCAAGCACAGGCAGCAAGCACAGGCAGCAAGCACAGGCAGCACAGCAAGCACAGGCAGCAAGCACAGGCAGCAAGCACACTCAGCACAGCAAGCACAGGCAGCACAGCAAGCACAGGCAGCAAGCACAGGCAGCACACCAAGCACAGGCAGCACAGCAAGCACAGGCAGCAAGCACAGGCAGCACAGCAAGCACACTCAGCACAGCAAGCACAGGCAGCAAGCACAGGCAGCACAGCAAGCACAGGCAGCAAGCACAGGCAGCACAGCAAGCACAGGCAGCAAGCACAGGCAGCACAGCAAGCACAGGCAGGACAGCAAGCACAGGCAGCACAGCAAGCACAGGCAGCAAGCACAGGCAGCACAGCAAGCACAGGCAGCAAGCACAGGCAGCACAGCAAGCACAGGCAGCAAGCACAGGCAGCACAGCAAGCACAGGCAGCACAGCAAGTACAGGCAGCACAGCAAGCACAGGCAGCAAGCACAGGCAGCACAGCAAGCACAGGCAGCAAGCACAGGCAGCGCAGCAAGCACAGCAAGCACAGGCAGCAAGCACAGGCAGCACAGGCATCAAGCACAGGCAGCACGGCAAGCACAGGCAGCAAGCACAGGCAGCAAGCACAGGCAGCACAGCAAGCACAGGCATGTTAGAAACCCGCAAAATAGCTCGACGAGATGTGTTCGTTTTAGCGATTCTGGGGGAAGTGCAGAGGGGTCATGCTCCGTCCTCTTTCCAACAGGCAAAGCCAGCTCCGATCTTCGGCGAGATTCACTCTCGCATTTGTTAACAATGCTTACTCTCACTGAGACGCAGGTCAATGCACCGGCCGCCGAGGTTAACACATGATCCGCGACTCTCGGCGCCTCCAAAAACAGGTGACACAGCAACGCACTGTCTTGTGCCACTGTCGAATTACCGCGTGTTATGGGCGAAATCAAATGCATCGCTAACAGGCAGCACAGCAAGCACAGGCAGCAAGCTCAGGCAGCACAGCAAGCACAGGCAGCAAGCACAGGCAGCACAGCAAGCACAGGCAGCAAGCACAGGCAGCACAGCAAGCACAGGCAGCCAGCACACTCAGTACAGCAAGCACAGGCAGCACAGCAAGCACAGGCAGAAAGCACAGGCAGCACACCAAGCACAGGCAGCAAGCACAGGCAGCACGGCAAGCACAGGCAGCAAGCACACTCAGCACAGCAAGCACAGGCAGCACAGCAAGCACAGGCAGCACACCAAGCACAGGCAGCACAGCAAGCACAGGCAGCAAGCACAGGCAGCAGAGCAAGCACAGGCAGCAAGCACAGGCAGCACAGCACAGGCAGCACAGCAAGCACAGGCAGCACAGCAAGTACAGGCAGCACAGCAAGTACAGCAAGCACAGGCAGCAAAGCAAGCACAGGCAGCACAGCAAGTACAGCAAGCACAGGCAGCAAGCACAGGCAGCACAGCAAGCACAGGCAGCAAGCACAGGCAGCGCAGCAAGCGCAGCCAGCACAGCAAGCACAGGCAGCAAGCACAGGCAGCACAGCAAGCACAGGCAGCACAGGCAGCAAGCACAGGCAGGACAGCAAGCACAGGCAGCAAGCACAGGCAGCACAGCAAGCACAGGCAGCAAGCACAGGCAGCAGAGCAAGCACAGGCAGCAAGCACAGGCAGCACAGCACAGGCAGCACAGCAAGCACAGGCAGCAAGCACAGGCAGCACAGCAAGCACAGGCAGCAAGCACAGGCAGCACACCAAGCACAGGCAGCACACCAAGCACAGGCAGCACAGCAAGCACAGGCAACAAGCACAGGCAGCACAACAAGCACAGGCAGCAAGCACAGGCAGCAGAGCAAGCACAGGCAGCAAGCACAGGCAGCACAGCAAGCACAGGCAGCAAGCACAGGCAGCACAGCACAGGCAGCACAGCACAGGCAGCACAGCAAGCACAGGCAGCACAGCAAGCACAGGCAACAAGCACAGGCAGCAAGCACAGGCAGCAGAGCAAGCACAGGCAGCAAGCACAGGCAGCACAGCAAGCACAGGCAGCAAGCACAGGCAGCACAGCAAGCACAGACAGCACAGCAAGTACAGGCAGCACAGCAAGCACAGGCAGCAAGCACAGGCAGCACAGCAAGCACAGGCAGCAAGCACAGGCAGCAAGCACAATCAGCACAGCAAGCACAGGCAGCACAGCAAGCACAGGCAGCAAGCACAGGCAGCACAAAAAGCACAGGCAGCACAGCAAGCACAGGCAGCAAGCACAGGCAGCACAGCAAGCACACTCAGCACAGCAAGCACAGGCAGCAAGCACAGGCAGCACAGCAAGCACAGGCAGCACAGCAAGCACAGGCAGCAAGCACAGGCAGCACAGCAAGCACAGGCAGGACAGCAAGCACAGGCAGCACAGCAAGCACAGGCAGCACAGCAAGCACAGGCAGCAAGCACAGGCAGCACAGCAAGCACAGGCAGCAAGCACAGGCAGCACAGCAAGCACAGACAGCACAGCAAGTACAGGCAGCACAGCAAGCACAGGCAGCAAGCACAGGCAGCACAGCAAGCACAGGCAGCAAGCACAGGCAGCGCAGCAAGCACAGCCAGCACAGCAAGCACAGGCAGCAAGCACAGGCAGCAAGCACAGGCAGCACAGGCATCAAGCACAGGCAGCACGGCAAGCAGAGGCAGCAAGCACAGGCAGGACAGCAAGCACAGGCAGCAAGCACAGGCAGCACAGCAAGCACAGGCATGTTAGAAACCCGCAAAATAGCTCGACGAGATGTGTTCGTTTTAGCGATTCTGGGGGAAGTGCAGAGGGGTCATGCTCCGTCCTCTTTCCAACAGGCAAAGCCAGCTCCGATCTTCGGCGAGATTCACTCTCGCATTTGTTAACAATGCTTACTCTCACTGAGACGCAGGTCAATGCACCGGCCGCCGAGGTTAACACATGATCCGCGACTCTCGGCGCCTCCAAAACCAGGTGACACAGCAACGCACTGTCTTGTGCAACTGTCGAATTACCGCGTGTTATGGGCGAAATCAAATGCATCGCTAACAGGCAGCACAGCAAGCACAGGCAGCATGCACAGGCAGCACAGCAAGCACAGGCAGCAAGCACAGGCAGCACAGCAAGCACAGGCAGCAAGCATAGGCAGCACAGCAAGCATAGGCAGCAAGCACAGGCAGCACAGCAAGCACAGGCAGCAAGCACAGGCAGCACAGCAAGCTCAGGCAGCCAGCACAGGCAGCACAGCAAGCACAGGCAGCAAGCACAGGCAGCACAGCAAGCACAGGCAGCAAGCACAGGCAGCACAGCAAGCACAGGCAGCACAGCAAGCTCGGGCAGCACAGCAAGCACAGGCAGCAAGCACAGGCAGCACAGCCAGCAAGCACAGGCAGCACAGCAAGTACAGCAAGCACAGGCAGCAAAGCAAGCACAGGCAGCACAGCAAGTACAGCAAGCACAGGCAGCAAGCACAGGCAGCACAGCAAGCACAGGCAGCAAGCACAGGCAGCACAGCAAGCACAGGCAGCAAGCACAGGCAGCGCAGCAAGCGCAGCCAGCACAGCAAGCACAGGCAGCAAGCACAGGCAGCACAGCAAGCACAGGCATGTTAGAAACCCGCAAAATAGCTCGACGAGATGTGTTCGTTTTAGCGATTCTGGGGGAAGTGCAGAGGGGTCAAGCTCCGTCCTCTTTCCAACAGGCAAAGCCAGCTCCGATCTTCGGCGAGATTCACTCTCGCATTTGTTAACAATGCTTACTCTCACTGAGACGCAGGTCAATGCACCGGCCGCCGAGGTAAACACATGATCCGCGACTCTCGGCGCCTCCAAAAACAGGTGACACAGCAACGCACTGTCTTGTGCCACTGTCGAATTACCGCGTGTTATGGGCGAAATCAAATGCATCGCTAACAGGCAGCACAGCAAGCACAGGCAGCATGCACAGGCAGCACAGCAAGCACAGGCAGCAAGCACAGGCAGCACAGCAAGCACAGGCAGCAAGCACACTCAGCACAGCAAGCACAGGCAGCAAGCACAGACAGCACAGGCAGCACAGCAATCACAGACAGCACAGGCAGCACAGCAAGCACAGGCAGCAAGCACAGGCAGCACAGCAAGCACAGGCAGCACAGCAAGCACAGGCAGCAAGCACAGGCAGCACAGGCAGCACAGCAAGCACAGGCAGCACAGGCAGCAAGCACAGGCAGCAAGCACAGGCAGCACAGCAATTACAGGCAGCACCGCAAGCACAGGCAGCAAGCACAGGCAGCGCAGCAAGCACAGGCAGCAAGCACAGGCAGCACAGCAAGCACAGGCAGCAAGCACAGCCAGCACAGCAAGCACAGGCAGCACAGGCAGCACAGGCATCAAGCACAGGCAGCACGGCAAGCACAGGCAGCAAGCACAGGCAGCAAGCACAGGCAGCACAGCAAGCACAGGCATGTTAGAAACCCGCAAAATAGCTCGACGAGATGTGTTCGTTTTAGCGATTCTGGGGGAAGTGCAGAGGGGTCAAGGTCCGTCCTCTTTCCAACAGGCAAAGCCTGCTCCGATCTTCGGCGAGATTCACTCTCGCATTTGTTTACAATGCTTACTCTTATTGAGACGCAGGTCAATGCACCGGCTGCCGAGGTAAACATATGATCCGCGACTCTCGGCGCCTCCAAAAACAGGTCACACAGCAACGCACTGTCTTGTGCCACTGTCGAATTACCGCGTGTTATGGGCGAAATCAAATGCATCGCTATCAGGCAGCACAGCAAGCACAGGCAGCACAGCAAGCACAGGCAGCATGCACAGGCAGCACAGCAAGCACAGGCAGCAAGCACAGGCAGCACAGCAAGCACAGGCAGCAAGCATAGGCAGCACAGCAAGCACAGGCAGCAAGCACAGGCAGCACAGCAAGCACAGGCAGCAAGCACAGGCAGCACAGCAAGCACAGGCAGCAAGCACAGGCAGCACAGCAAGCACAGGCAGCAAGCACAGGCAGCACAGCAAGCACGGGCAGCACAGCAAGCACAGGCAGCAAGCACAGGCAGCACAGCCAGCAAGCACAGGCAGCACAGCAAGTACAGCAAGCACAGGCAGCAAAGCAAGCACAGGCAGCACAGCAAGTACAGCAAGCACAGGCAGCAAGCACAGGCAGCACAGCAAGCACAGGCAGCACAGCAAGCCCAGGCAGCAAGCACAGGCAGCGCAGCAAGCGCAGCCAGCACAGCAAGCACAGGCAGCAAGCACAGGCAGCACAGCAAGCACAGGCAGCACAGGCAGCAAGCACAGGCAGGACAGCAAGCACAGGCAGCAAGCACAGGCAGCACAGCAAGCACAGGCATGTTAGAAACGCGCAAAATAGCTCGACGAGATGTGTTCGTTTTAGCGATTCTGGGGGAAGTGCAGAGGGGTCAAGCTCCGTCCTCTTTCCAACAGGCAAAGCCAGCTCCGATCTTCGGCGAGATTCACTCTCGCATTTGTTAACAATGCTTACTCTCACTGAGACGCAGGTCAATGCACCGGCCGCCGAGGTAAACACATGATCCGCGACTCTCGGCGCCTCCAAAAACAGGTGACACAGCAACGCACTGTCTTGTGCCACTGTCGAATTACCGCGTGTTATGGGCGAAATCAAATGCATCGCTAACAGGCAGCACAGCAAGCACAGGCAGCATGCACAGGCAGCACAGCAAGCACAGGCAGCAAGCACAGGCAGCACAGCAAGCACAGGCAGCAAGCACACTCAGCACAGCAAGCACAGGCAGCAAGCACAGACAGCACAGCAAGCACAGGCAGCACAGCAATCACAGGCAGCACAGGCAGCACAGCAAGCACAGGCAGCAAGCACAGGCAGCACAGCAAGCACAGGCAGCAAGCACAGGCAGCACAGCAAGCACAGGCAGCAAGCACAGGCAGCACAGGCAGCACAGCAAGTACAGGCAGCACAGGCAGCAAGCACAGGCAGCAAGCACAGGCAGCACAGCAATTACAGGCAGCACAGCAAGCACAGGCAGCAAGCACAGGCAGCAAGCACAGGCAGCACAGCAAGCACAGGCAGCAAGCACAGGCAGCAAGCACACTCAGCACAGCAAGCACAGGCAGCACAGCAAGCACAGGCAGCAAGCACAGGCAGCACACCAAGCACAGGCAGCACAGCAAGCACAGGCAGCAAGCACAGGCAGCAGAGCAAGCACAGGCAGCAAGCACAGGCAGCACAGCAAGCACAGGCAGCAAGCACAGGCAGCACAGCACAGGCAGCACAGCAAGCACAGGCAGCACAGCAAGCACAGGCAGCAAGCACAGGCAGCACAGCAAGCACAGGCAGCACACCAAGCACAGGCAGCACAGCAAGCACAGGCAACAAGCACAGGCAGCACATCAAGCACAGGCAGCAAGCACAGGCAGCAGAGCAAGCACAGGCAGCAAGCACAGGCAGCACAGCAAGCACAGGCAGCAAGCACAGGCAGCAAGCACAGGCAGCACAGCAAGCACAGGCAGCAAGCACAGGCAGCACAGCAAGCACAGGCAGCACAGCAAGTACAGGCAGCACAGCAAGCACAGGCAGCAAGCACAGGCAGCAAGCACACTCAGCACAGCAAGCACAGGCAGCAAGCACAGGCAGCACAGCAAGCACAGGCAGCAAGCACAGGCAGCACAGCAAGCACAGGCAGCACAGCAAGCACAGGCAGCAAGCACAGGCAGCACACCAAGCACAGGCAGCACAGCAAGCACAGGCAGCAAGCACAGGCAGCACAGCAAGCACAGGCAGCAAGCACAGGCAGCACAGCAAGCACAGGCAGGACAGCAAGCACAGGCAGCACAGCAAGCACAGGCAGCAAGCACAGGCAGCAAGCACAGGCAGCACAGCAAGCACAGGCAGCAAGCACAGGCAGCAAGCACACTCAGCACAGCAAGCACAGACAGCACAGCAAGCACAGGCAGCCCAGCAAGCACAGGCAGCAAGCACAAGCAGCACAACAAGCACAGGCAGCAAGCACAGGCAGCACAGCAAGCACAGGCATCAAGCACAGCTATGATAGAAACCCGCAAAATAGCTCGACGAGATGTGTTCGTTTTAGCGATTCTGGGGGAAGTGCAGAGGGGTCATGCTCCGTCCTCTTTCCAACAGGCAAAGCCAGCTCCGATCTTCGGCGAGATTCACTCTCGCATTTGTTAACAATGCTTACTCTCACTGAGACGCAGGTCAATGCACCGGCCGCCGAGGTTAACACATGATCCGCGACTCTCGGCGCCTCCAAAAACAGGTGACACAGCAACGCACTGTTGTGCCACTGTCGATTTACCGCGTGTTATGGGCGAAATCAAATGCATCGCTAACAGGCAGCACAGCAAGCACAGACAGCATAGCAAGCACAGGCAGCAAGCACAGGCAGCACAGCAAGCACAGGCAGAAAGCACAGGCAGCACAACAAGCACAGGCAGCAAGCACAGGCAGCACAGCAAGCAAAGGCAGCAAGCACAGGCAGCACAGCAAGCACAGGCAGCAAGCACAGGCAGCAGAGCATGCACAGGCAGCAAGCACAGGCAGCAAGAACAGGCAGCACAGCAAGCACAGGCAGCAAGCACAGGCAGCACAGCAAGCACAGGCAGCAAGCACAGGCAGCACAGCAAGCACAGGCAGCACAGCAAGCACAGGCAGCAAGCACAGGCAGCACACCAAGCACAGGCAGCACAGCAAGCACAGGCAGCAAGCACAGGCAGCAAGCACAGGCAGCACAGCAAGCACAGGCAGCAAGCACAGGCAGCAAGCACACTCAGCACAGCAAGCACAGGCAGCACAGCAAGCACAGGCAGCAAGCACAGGCAGCACACCAAGCACAGGCAGCACAGCAAGCACAGGCAGCAAGCACAGGCAGCACAGCAAGCACACTCAGCACAGCAAGCACAGGCAGCAAGCACAGGCAGCACAGCAAGCACAGGCAGCAAGCACAGGCAGCACAGCAAGCACAGGCAGCAAGCACAGGCAGCACAGCAAGCACAGGCAGGACAGCAAGCACAGGCAGCACAGCAAGCACAGGCAGCAAGCACAGGCAGCACAGCAAGCACAGGCAGCAAGCACAGGCAGCACAGCAAGCACAGGCAGCAAGCACAGGCAGCACAGCAAGCACAGGCAGCACAGCAAGTACAGGCAGCACAGCAAGCACAGGCAGCAAGCACAGGCAGCACAGCAAGCACAGGCAGCAAGCACAGGCAGCGCAGCAAGCACAGCAAGCACAGGCAGCAAGCACAGGCAGCACAGGCATCAAGCACAGGCAGCACGGCAAGCACAGGCAGCAAGCACAGGCAGCAAGCACAGGCAGCACAGCAAGCACAGGCATGTTAGAAACCCGCAAAATAGCTCGACGAGATGTGTTCGTTTTAGCGATTCTGGGGGAAGTGCAGAGGGGTCATGCTCCGTCCTCTTTCCAACAGGCAAAGCCAGCTCCGATCTTCGGCGAGATTCACTCTCGCATTTGTTAACAATGCTTACTCTCACTGAGACGCAGGTCAATGCACCGGCCGCCGAGGTTAACACATGATCCGCGACTCTCGGCGCCTCCAAAAACAGGTGACACAGCAACGCACTGTCTTGTGCCACTGTCGAATTACCGCGTGTTATGGGCGAAATCAAATGCATCGCTAACAGGCAGCACAGCAAGCACAGGCAGCAAGCTCAGGCAGCACAGCAAGCACAGGCAGCAAGCACAGGCAGCACAGCAAGCACAGGCAGCAAGCACAGGCAGCACAGCAAGCACAGGCAGCCAGCACACTCAGTACAGCAAGCACAGGCAGCACAGCAAGCACAGGCAGAAAGCACAGGCAGCACACCAAGCACAGGCAGCAAGCACAGGCAGCACGGCAAGCACAGGCAGCAAGCACACTCAGCACAGCAAGCACAGGCAGCACAGCAAGCACAGGCAGCACACCAAGCACAGGCAGCACAGCAAGCACAGGCAGCAAGCACAGGCAGCAGAGCAAGCACAGGCAGCAAGCACAGGCAGCACAGCACAGGCAGCACAGCAAGCACAGGCAGCACAGCAAGTACAGGCAGCACAGCAAGTACAGCAAGCACAGGCAGCAAAGCAAGCACAGGCAGCACAGCAAGTACAGCAAGCACAGGCAGCAAGCACAGGCAGCACAGCAAGCACAGGCAGCAAGCACAGGCAGCGCAGCAAGCGCAGCCAGCACAGCAAGCACAGGCAGCAAGCACAGGCAGCACAGCAAGCACAGGCAGCACAGGCAGCAAGCACAGGCAGGACAGCAAGCACAGGCAGCAAGCACAGGCAGCACAGCAAGCACAGGCAGCAAGCACAGGCAGCAGAGCAAGCACAGGCAGCAAGCACAGGCAGCACAGCACAGGCAGCACAGCAAGCACAGGCAGCAAGCACAGGCAGCACAGCAAGCACAGGCAGCAAGCACAGGCAGCACACCAAGCACAGGCAGCACACCAAGCACAGGCAGCACAGCAAGCACAGGCAACAAGCACAGGCAGCACAACAAGCACAGGCAGCAAGCACAGGCAGCAGAGCAAGCACAGGCAGCAAGCACAGGCAGCACAGCAAGCACAGGCAGCAAGCACAGGCAGCACAGCACAGGCAGCACAGCACAGGCAGCACAGCAAGCACAGGCAGCACAGCAAGCACAGGCAACAAGCACAGGCAGCAAGCACAGGCAGCAGAGCAAGCACAGGCAGCAAGCACAGGCAGCACAGCAAGCACAGGCAGCAAGCACAGGCAGCACAGCAAGCACAGACAGCACAGCAAGTACAGGCAGCACAGCAAGCACAGGCAGCAAGCACAGGCAGCACAGCAAGCACAGGCAGCAAGCACAGGCAGCAAGCACAATCAGCACAGCAAGCACAGGCAGCACAGCAAGCACAGGCAGCAAGCACAGGCAGCACAAAAAGCACAGGCAGCACAGCAAGCACAGGCAGCAAGCACAGGCAGCACAGCAAGCACACTCAGCACAGCAAGCACAGGCAGCAAGCACAGGCAGCACAGCAAGCGCAGGCAGCACAGCAAGCACAGGCAGCAAGCACAGGCAGCACAGCAAGCACAGGCAGGACAGCAAGCACAGGCAGCACAGCAAGCACAGGCAGCAAGCACAGGCAGCACAGCAAGCACAGGCAGCAAGCACAGGCAGCACAGCAAGCACAGGCAGCAAGCACAGGCAGCACAGCAAGCACAGACAGCACAGCAAGTACAGGCAGCACAGCAAGCACAGGCAGCAAGCACAGGCAGCACAGCAAGCACAGGCAGCAAGCACAGGCAGCGCAGCAAGCACAGCCAGCACAGCAAGCACAGGCAGCAAGCACAGGCAGCAAGCACAGGCAGCACAGGCATCAAGCACAGGCAGCACGGCAAGCAGAGGCAGCAAGCACAGGCAGGACAGCAAGCACAGGCAGCAAGCACAGGCAGCACAGCAAGCACAGGCATGTTAGAAACCCGCAAAATAGCTCGACGAGATGTGTTCGTTTTAGCGATTCTGGGGGAAGTGCAGAGGGGTCATGCTCCGTCCTCTTTCCAACAGGCAAAGCCAGCTCCGATCTTCGGCGAGATTCACTCTCGCATTTGTTAACAATGCTTACTCTCACTGAGACGCAGGTCAATGCACCGGCCGCCGAGGTTAACACATGATCCGCGACTCTCGGCGCCTCCAAAACCAGGTGACACAGCAACGCACTGTCTTGTGCAACTGTCGAATTACCGCGTGTTATGGGCGAAATCAAATGCATCGCTAACAGGCAGCACAGCAAGCACAGGCAGCATGCACAGGCAGCACAGCAAGCACAGGCAGCAAGCACAGGCAGCACAGCAAGCACAGGCAGCAAGCATAGGCAGCACAGCAAGCATAGGCAGCAAGCACAGGCAGCACAGCAAGCACAGGCAGCAAGCACAGGCAGCACAGCAAGCTCAGGCAGCCAGCACAGGCAGCACAGCAAGCACAGGCAGCAAGCACAGGCAGCACAGCAAGCACAGGCAGCAAGCACAGGCAGCACAGCAAGCACAGGCAGCACAGCAAGCTCGGGCAGCACAGCAAGCACAGGCAGCAAGCACAGGCAGCACAGCCAGCAAGCACAGGCAGCACAGCAAGTACAGCAAGCACAGGCAGCAAAGCAAGCACAGGCAGCACAGCAAGTACAGCAAGCACAGGCAGCAAGCACAGGCAGCACAGCAAGCACAGGCAGCAAGCACAGGCAGCACAGCAAGCACAGGCAGCAAGCACAGGCAGCGCAGCAAGCGCAGCCAGCACAGCAAGCACAGGCAGCAAGCACAGGCAGCACAGCAAGCACAGGCATGTTAGAAACCCGCAAAATAGCTCGACGAGATGTGTTCGTTTTAGCGATTCTGGGGGAAGTGCAGAGGGGTCAAGCTCCGTCCTCTTTCCAACAGGCAAAGCCAGCTCCGATCTTCGGCGAGATTCACTCTCGCATTTGTTAACAATGCTTACTCTCACTGAGACGCAGGTCAATGCACCGGCCGCCGAGGTAAACACATGATCCGCGACTCTCGGCGCCTCCAAAAACAGGTGACACAGCAACGCACTGTCTTGTGCCACTGTCGAATTACCGCGTGTTATGGGCGAAATCAAATGCATCGCTAACAGGCAGCACAGCAAGCACAGGCAGCATGCACAGGCAGCACAGCAAGCACAGGCAGCAAGCACAGGCAGCACAGCAAGCACAGGCAGCAAGCACACTCAGCACAGCAAGCACAGGCAGCAAGCACAGACAGCACAGGCAGCACAGCAATCACAGACAGCACAGGCAGCACAGCAAGCACAGGCAGCAAGCACAGGCAGCACAGCAAGCACAGGCAGCACAGCAAGCACAGGCAGCAAGCACAGGCAGCACAGGCAGCACAGCAAGCACAGGCAGCACAGGCAGCAAGCACAGGCAGCAAGCACAGGCAGCACAGCAATTACAGGCAGCACCGCAAGCACAGGCAGCAAGCACAGGCAGCGCAGCAAGCACAGGCAGCAAGCACAGGCAGCACAGCAAGCACAGGCAGCAAGCACAGCCAGCACAGCAAGCACAGGCAGCACAGGCAGCACAGGCATCAAGCACAGGCAGCACGGCAAGCACAGGCAGCAAGCACAGGCAGCAAGCACAGGCAGCACAGCAAGCACAGGCATGTTAGAAACCCGCAAAATAGCTCGACGAGATGTGTTCGTTTTAGCGATTCTGGGGGAAGTGCAGAGGGGTCAAGGTCCGTCCTCTTTCCAACAGGCAAAGCCTGCTCCGATCTTCGGCGAGATTCACTCTCGCATTTGTTTACAATGCTTACTCTTATTGAGACGCAGGTCAATGCACCGGCTGCCGAGGTAAACATATGATCCGCGACTCTCGGCGCCTCCAAAAACAGGTCACACAGCAACGCACTGTCTTGTGCCACTGTCGAATTACCGCGTGTTATGGGCGAAATCAAATGCATCGCTATCAGGCAGCACAGCAAGCACAGGCAGCACAGCAAGCACAGGCAGCATGCACAGGCAGCACAGCAAGCACAGGCAGCAAGCACAGGCAGCACAGCAAGCACAGGCAGCAAGCATAGGCAGCACAGCAAGCACAGGCAGCAAGCACAGGCAGCACAGCAAGCACAGGCAGCAAGCACAGGCAGCACAGCAAGCACAGGCAGCAAGCACAGGCAGCACAGCAAGCACAGGCAGCAAGCACAGGCAGCACAGCAAGCACGGGCAGCACAGCAAGCACAGGCAGCAAGCACAGGCAGCACAGCCAGCAAGCACAGGCAGCACAGCAAGTACAGCAAGCACAGGCAGCAAAGCAAGCACAGGCAGCACAGCAAGTACAGCAAGCACAGGCAGCAAGCACAGGCAGCACAGCAAGCACAGGCAGCACAGCAAGCCCAGGCAGCAAGCACAGGCAGCGCAGCAAGCGCAGCCAGCACAGCAAGCACAGGCAGCAAGCACAGGCAGCACAGCAAGCACAGGCAGCACAGGCAGCAAGCACAGGCAGGACAGCAAGCACAGGCAGCAAGCACAGGCAGCACAGCAAGCACAGGCATGTTAGAAACGCGCAAAATAGCTCGACGAGATGTGTTCGTTTTAGCGATTCTGGGGGAAGTGCAGAGGGGTCAAGCTCCGTCCTCTTTCCAACAGGCAAAGCCAGCTCCGATCTTCGGCGAGATTCACTCTCGCATTTGTTAACAATGCTTACTCTCACTGAGACGCAGGTCAATGCACCGGCCGCCGAGGTAAACACATGATCCGCGACTCTCGGCGCCTCCAAAAACAGGTGACACAGCAACGCACTGTCTTGTGCCACTGTCGAATTACCGCGTGTTATGGGCGAAATCAAATGCATCGCTAACAGGCAGCACAGCAAGCACAGGCAGCATGCACAGGCAGCACAGCAAGCACAGGCAGCAAGCACAGGCAGCACAGCAAGCACAGGCAGCAAGCACACTCAGCACAGCAAGCACAGGCAGCAAGCACAGACAGCACAGCAAGCACAGGCAGCACAGCAATCACAGGCAGCACAGGCAGCACAGCAAGCACAGGCAGCAAGCACAGGCAGCACAGCAAGCACAGGCAGCAAGCACAGGCAGCACAGCAAGCACAGGCAGCAAGCACAGGCAGCACAGGCAGCACAGCAAGTACAGGCAGCACAGGCAGCAAGCACAGGCAGCAAGCACAGGCAGCACAGCAATTACAGGCAGCACAGCAAGCACAGGCAGCAAGCACAGGCAGCAAGCACAGGCAGCACAGCAAGCACAGGCAGCAAGCACAGGCAGCAAGCACACTCAGCACAGCAAGCACAGGCAGCACAGCAAGCACAGGCAGCAAGCACAGGCAGCACACCAAGCACAGGCAGCACAGCAAGCACAGGCAGCAAGCACAGGCAGCAGAGCAAGCACAGGCAGCAAGCACAGGCAGCACAGCAAGCACAGGCAGCAAGCACAGGCAGCACAGCACAGGCAGCACAGCAAGCACAGGCAGCACAGCAAGCACAGGCAGCAAGCACAGGCAGCACAGCAAGCACAGGCAGCACACCAAGCACAGGCAGCACAGCAAGCACAGGCAACAAGCACAGGCAGCACATCAAGCACAGGCAGCAAGCACAGGCAGCAGAGCAAGCACAGGCAGCAAGCACAGGCAGCACAGCAAGCACAGGCAGCAAGCACAGGCAGCAAGCACAGGCAGCACAGCAAGCACAGGCAGCAAGCACAGGCAGCACAGCAAGCACAGGCAGCACAGCAAGTACAGGCAGCACAGCAAGCACAGGCAGCAAGCACAGGCAGCAAGCACACTCAGCACAGCAAGCACAGGCAGCACAGCAAGCACAGGCAGCAAGCACAGGCAGCACACCAAGCACAGGCAGCACAGCAAGCACAGGCAGCAAGCACAGGCAGCAAGCACAGGCAGCACAGCAAGCACAGGCAGCAAGCACAGGCAGCAAGCACACTCAGCACAGCAAGCACAGGCAGCACAGCAAGCACAGGCAGCAAGCACAGGCAGCACACCAAGCACAGGCAGCACAGCAAGCACAGGCAGCAAGCACAGGCAGCACAGCAAGCACACTCAGCACAGCAAGCACAGGCAGCAAGCACAGGCAGCACAGCAAGCACAGGCAGCAAGCACAGGCAGCACAGCAAGCACAGGCAGCAAGCACAGGCAGCACAGCAAGCACAGGCAGGACAGCAAGCACAGGCAGCACAGCAAGCACAGGCAGCAAGCACAGGCAGCACAGCAAGCACAGGCAGCAAGCACAGGCAGCACAGCAAGCACAGGCAGCAAGCACAGGCAGCACAGCAAGCACAGGCAGCACAGCAAGTACAGGCAGCACAGCAAGCACAGGCAGCAAGCACAGGCAGCACAGCAAGCACAGGCAGCAAGCACAGGCAGCGCAGCAAGCACAGCAAGCACAGGCAGCACAGGCATCAAGCACAGGCAGCACGGCAAGCACAGGCAGCAAGCACAGGCAGCAAGCACAGGCAGCACAGGCATGTTAGAAACCCGCAAAATAGCTCGACGAGATGTGTTCGTTTTAGCGATTCTGGGGGAAGTGCAGAGGGGTCATGCTCCGTCCTCTTTCCAACAGGCAAAGCCAGCTCCGATCTTCGGCGAGATTCACTCTCGCATTTGTTAACAATGCTTACTCTCACTGAGACGCAGGTCAATGCACCGGCCGCCGAGGTTAACACATGATCCGCGACTCTCGGCGCCTCCAAAAACAGGTGACACAGCAACGCACTGTCTTGTGTCACTGTCGAATTACCGCGTGTTATGGGCGAAATCAAATGCATCGCTAACAGGCAGCACAGCAAGCACAGGCAGCAAGCTCAGGCAGCACAGCAAGCACAGGCAGCAAGCACAGGCAGCACAGCAAGCACAGGCAGCAAGCACAGGCAGCACAGCAAGCACAGGCAGCCAGCACACTCAGTACAGCAAGCACAGGCAGCACAGCAAGCACAGGCAGAAAGCACAGGCAGCACACCACGCACAGGCAGCAAGCACAGGCAGCACGGCAAGCACAGGCAGCAAGCACACTCAGCACAGCAAGCACAGGCAGCACAGCAAGCACAGGCAGCACACCAAGCACAGGCAGCACAGCAAGCACAGGCAGCAAGCACAGGCAGCAGAGCAAGCACAGGCAGCAAGCACAGGCAGCACAGCACAGGCAGCACAGCAAGCACAGGCAGCACAGCAAGCACAGGCAGCAAGCACAGGCAGCACAGCAAGCACAGGCAGCAAGCACAGGCAGCACAGCAAGCACAGGCAGCACACCAAGCACAGGCAGCACAGCAAGCACAGGCAACAAGCACAGGCAGCACAACAAGCACAGGCAGCAAGCACAGGCAGCAGAGCAAGCACAGGCAGCAAGCACAGGCAGCACAGCAAGCACAGGCAGCAAGCACAGGCAGCACAGCACAGGCAGCACAGCAAGCACAGGCAGCACAGCAAGCACAGGCAGCAAGCACAGGCAGCACAGCAAGCACAGGCAGCACAGCAAGTACAGGCAGCACAGCAAGCACAGGCAGCAAGCACAGGCAGCAAGCACAGGCAGCAAGCACAGGCAGCAAGCACACTCAGCACAGCAAGCACAGGCAGCACAGCAAGCACAGGCAGCAAGCACAGGCAGCACACCAAGCACAGGCAGCAAGCACAGGCAGCACACCAAGCACAGGCAGCACAGCAAGCACAGGCAGCAAGCACAGGCAGCACAGCAAGCACAGGCAGCAAGCACAGGCAGCAAGCACACTCAGCACAGCAAGCACAGGCAGCACAGCAAGTACAGGCAGCACAGCAAGCACAGGCAGCAAGCACAGGCAGCAAGCACAGGCAGCACAGCAAGCACAGGCAGCAAGCACAGGCAGCAAGCACACTCAGCACAGCAAGCACAGGCAGCACAGCAAGCACAGGCAGCAAGCACAGGCAGCAAGCACAGGCAGCACAGCAAGCACAGGCAGCAAGCACAGGCAGCAAGCACACTCAGCACAGCAAGCACAGGCAGCACAGCAAGCACAGGCAGCAAGCACAGGCAGCACACCAAGCACAGGCAGCACAGCAAGCACAGGCAGCAAGCACAGGCAGCACAGCAAGCACACTCAGCACAGCAAGCACAGGCAGCAAGCACAGGCAGCACAGCAAGCACAGGCAGCAAGCACAGGCAGCACAGCAAGCACAGGCAGCAAGCACAGGCAGCACAGCAAGCACAGGCAGCAAGCACAGGCAGCAAGCACAGGCAGCACAGCAAGCACAGGCAGCAAGCACAGGCAGCACAGCAAGCACAGGCAGCACAGCAAGTACAGGCAGCACAGCAAGCACAGGCAGCAAGCACAGGCAGCAAGCACAGGCAGCACAGCAAGCACAGGCAGCAAGCACAGGCAGCAAGCACACTCAGCACAGCAAGCACAGGCAGCACAGCAAGCACAGGCAGCAAGCACAGGCAGCACACCAAGCACAGGCAGCACAGCAAGCACAGGCAGCAAGCACAGGCAGCAAGCACAGGCAGCACAGCAAGCACAGGCAGCAAGCACAGGCAGCAAGCACACTCAGCACAGCAAGCACAGGCAGCACAGCAAGCACAGGCAGCAAGCACAGGCAGCACACCAAGCACAGGCAGCACAGCAAGCACAGGCAGCAAGCACAGGCAGCACAGCAAGCACACTCAGCACAGCAAGCACAGGCAGCAAGCACAGGCAGCACAGCAAGCACAGGCAGCAAGCACAGGCAGCACAGCAAGCACAGGCAGCAAGCACAGGCAGCACAGCAAGCACAGGCAGGACAGCAAGCACAGGCAGCACAGCAAGCACAGGCAGCAAGCACAGGCAGCACAGCAAGCACAGGCAGCAAGCACAGGCAGCACAGCAAGCACAGGCAGCAAGCACAGGCAGCACAGCAAGCACAGGCAGCACAGCAAGTACAGGCAGCACAGCAAGCACAGGCAGCAAGCACAGGCAGCACAGCAAGCACAGGCAGCAAGCACAGGCAGCGCAGCAAGCACAGCAAGCACAGGCAGCAAGCACAGGCAGCACAGGCATCAAGCACAGGCAGCACGGCAAGCACAGGCAGCAAGCACAGGCAGCAAGCACAGGCAGCACAGCAAGCACAGGCATGTTAGAAACCCGCAAAATAGCTCGACGAGATGTGTTCGTTTTAGCGATTCTGGGGGAAGTGCAGAGGGGTCATGCTCCGTCCTCTTTCCAACAGGCAAAGCCAGCTCCGATCTTCGGCGAGATTCACTCTCGCATTTGTTAACAATGCTTACTCTCACTGAGACGCAGGTCAATGCACCGGCCGCCGAGGTTAACACATGATCCGCGACTCTCGGCGCCTCCAAAAACAGGTGACACAGCAACGCACTGTCTTGTGTCACTGTCGAATTACCGCGTGTTATGGGCGAAATCAAATGCATCGCTAACAGGCAGCACAGCAAGCACAGGCAGCAAGCTCAGGCAGCACAGCAAGCACAGGCAGCAAGCACAGGCAGCACAGCAAGCACAGGCAGCAAGCACAGGCAGCACAGCAAGCACAGGCAGCCAGCACACTCAGTACAGCAAGCACAGGCAGCACAGCAAGCACAGGCAGAAAGCACAGGCAGCACACCACGCACAGGCAGCAAGCACAGGCAGCACGGCAAGCACAGGCAGCAAGCACACTCAGCACAGCAAGCACAGGCAGCACAGCAAGCACAGGCAGCACACCAAGCACAGGCAGCACAGCAAGCACAGGCAGCAAGCACAGGCAGCAGAGCAAGCACAGGCAGCAAGCACAGGCAGCACAGCACAGGCAGCACAGCAAGCACAGGCAGCACAGCAAGCACAGGCAGCAAGCACAGGCAGCACAGCAAGCACAGGCAGCAAGCACAGGCAGCACAGCAAGCACAGGCAGCACACCAAGCACAGGCAGCACAGCAAGCACAGGCAACAAGCACAGGCAGCACAACAAGCACAGGCAGCAAGCACAGGCAGCAGAGCAAGCACAGGCAGCAAGCACAGGCAGCACAGCAAGCACAGGCAGCAAGCACAGGCAGCACAGCACAGGCAGCACAGCAAGCACAGGCAGCACAGCAAGCACAGGCAGCAAGCACAGGCAGCACAGCAAGCACAGGCAGCACAGCAAGTACAGGCAGCACAGCAAGCACAGGCAGCAAGCACAGGCAGCAAGCACAGGCAGCAAGCACAGGCAGCAAGCACACTCAGCACAGCAAGCACAGGCAGCACAGCAAGCACAGGCAGCAAGCACAGGCAGCACACCAAGCACAGGCAGCAAGCACAGGCAGCACACCAAGCACAGGCAGCACAGCAAGCACAGGCAGCAAGCACAGGCAGCACAGCAAGCACAGGCAGCAAGCACAGGCAGCAAGCACACTCAGCACAGCAAGCACAGGCAGCACAGCAAGCACAGGCAGCAAGCACAGGCAGCACACCAAGCACAGGCAGCACAGCAAGCACAGGCAGCAAGCACAGGCAGCACAGCAAGCACACTCAGCACAGCAAGCACAGGCAGCAAGCACAGGCAGCACAGCAAGCACAGGCAGCAAGCACAGGCAGCACAGCAAGCACAGGCAGCAAGCACAGGCAGCACAGCAAGCACAGGCAGAAAGCACAGGCAGCACACCAAGCACAGGCAGCAAGCACAGGCAGCACGGCAAGCACAGGCAGCAAGCACACTCAGCACAGCAAGCACAGGCAGCAAGCACAGGCAGCACAGCACAGGCAGCACAGCAAGCACAGGCAGCAAGCACAGGCAGCACGGCAAGCACAGGCAGCAAGCACACTCAGCACAGCAAGCACAGGCAGCACAGCAAGCACAGGCAGCACACCAAGCACAGGCAGCACAGCAAGCACAGGCAGAAAGCACAGGCAGCACACCAAGCACAGGCAGCAAGCACAGGCAGCACGGCAAGCACAGGCAGCAAGCACACTCAGCACAGCAAGCACAGGCAGCAAGCACAGGCAGCACAGCAAGCACAGGCAGCAAGCACAGGCAGCACAGCAAGCACAGGCAGCCAGCACACTCAGTACAGCAAGCACAGGCAGCACAGCAAGCACAGGCAGAAAGCACAGGCAGCACACCAAGCACAGGCAGCAAGCACAGGCAGCACGGCAAGCACAGGCAGCAAGCACACTCAGCACAGCAAGCACAGGCAGCACAGCAAGCACAGGCAGCACAGCAAGCACAGGCAGCAAGCACAGGCAGCAGAGCAAGCACAGGCAGCAAGCACAGGCAGCACAGCACAGGCAGCACAGCAAGCACAGGCAGCACAGCAAGTACAGGCAGCACAGCAAGTACAGCAAGCACAGGCAGCAAAGCAAGCACAGGCAGCACAGCAAGTACAGCAAGCACAGGCAGCAAGCACAGGCAGCACAGCAAGCACAGGCAGCAAGCACAGGCAGCGCAGCAAGCGCAGCCAGCACAGCAAGCACAGGCAGCAAGCACAGGCAGCACAGCAAGCACAGGCAGCACAGGCAGCAAGCACAGGCAGGACAGCAAGCACAGGCAGCAAGCACAGGCAGCACAGCAAGCACAGGCAGCAAGCACAGGCAGCAGAGCAAGCACAGGCAGCAAGCACAGGCAGCACAGCACAGGCAGCACAGCAAGCACAGGCAGCAAGCACAGGCAGCACAGCAAGCACAGGCAGCAAGCACAGGCAGCACACCAAGCACAGGCAGCACACCAAGCACAGGCAGCACAGCAAGCACAGGCAACAAGCACAGGCAGCACAACAAGCACAGGCAGCAAGCACAGGCAGCAGAGCAAGCACAGGCAGCAAGCACAGGCAGCACAGCAAGCACAGGCAGCAAGCACAGGCAGCACAGCACAGGCAGCACAGCAAGCACAGGCAGCACAGCAAGCACAGGCAACAAGCACAGGCAGCACAACAAGCACAGGCAGCAAGCACAGGCAGCAGAGCAAGCACAGGCAGCAAGCACAGGCAGCACAGCAAGCACAGGCAGCAAGCACAGGCAGCACAGCAAGCACAGACAGCACAGCAAGTACAGGCAGCACAGCAAGCACAGGCAGCAAGCACACTCAGCACAGCAAGCACAGGCAGCACAGCAAGCACAGGCAGCAAGCACAGGCAGCACAAAAAGCACAGGCAGCACAGCAAGCACAGGCAGCAAGCACAGGCAGCACAGCAAGCACACTCAGCACAGCAAGCACAGGCAGCAAGCACAGGCAGCACAGCAAGCACAGGCAGCACAGCAAGCACAGGCAGCAAGCACAGGCAGCACAGCAAGCACAGGCAGGACAGCAAGCACAGGCAGCACAGCAAGCACAGGCAGCAAGCACAGGCAGCACAGCAAGCACAGGCAGCAAGCACAGGCAGCACAGCAAGCACAGGCAGCAAGCACAGGCAGCACAGCAAGCACAGACAGCACAGCAAGTACAGGCAGCACAGCAAGCACAGGCAGCAAGCACAGGCAGCACAGCAAGCACAGGCAGCAAGCACAGGCAGCGCAGCAAGCACAGCCAGCACAGCAAGCACAGGCAGCAAGCACAGGCAGCACAGGCATCAAGCACAGGCAGCACGGCAAGCACAGGCAGCAAGCACAGGCAGGACAGCAAGCACAGGCAGCAAGCACAGGCAGCACAGCAAGCACAGGCATGTTAGAAACCCGCAAAATAGCTCGACGAGATGTGTTCGTTTTAGCGATTCTGGGGGAAGTGCAGAGGGGTCATGCTCCGTCCTCTTTCCAACAGGCAAAGCCAGCTCCGATCTTCGGCGAGATTCACTCTCGCATTTGTTAACAATGCTTACTCTCACTGAGACGCAGGTCAATGCACCGGCCGCCGAGGTTAACACATGATCCGCGACTCTCGGCGCCTCCAAAAACAGGTGACACAGCAACGCACTGTCTTGTGCAACTGTCGAATTACCGCGTGTTATGGGCGAAATCAAATGCATCGCTAACAGGCAGCACAGCAAGCACAGGCAGCATGCACAGGCAGCACAGCAAGCACAGGCAGCAAGCACAGGCAGCACAGCAAGCACAGGCAGCAAGCATAGGCAGCACAGCAAGCACAGGCAGCAAGCACAGGCAGCACAGCAAGCACAGGCAGCAAGCACAGGCAGCACAGCAAGCTCAGGCAGCAAGCACAGGCAGCACAGCAAGCACAGGCAGCAAGCACAGGCAGCACAGCAAGCACAGGCAGCAAGCACAGGCAGCACAGCAAGCACAGGCAGCACAGCAAGCTCGGGCAGCACAGCAAGCACAGGCAGCAAGCACAGGCAGCACAGCCAGCAAGCACAGGCAGCACAGCAAGTACAGCAAGCACAGGCAGCAAAGCAAGCACAGGCAGCACAGCAAGTACAGCAAGCACAGGCAGCAAGCACAGGCAGCACAGCAAGTACAGCAAGCACAGGCAGCAAGCACAGGCAGCACAGCAAGCACAGGCAGCAAGCACACTCAGCACAGCAAGCACAGGCAGCAAGCACAGACAGCACAGGCAGCACAGCAATCACAGACAGCACAGGCAGCACAGCAAGCACAGGCAGCAAGCACAGGCAGCACAGCAAGCACAGGCAGCAAGCACAGGCAGCACAGGCAGCACAGCAAGCACAGGCAGCACAGGCAGCAAGCACAGGCAGCAAGCACAGGCAGCACAGCAATTACAGGCAGCACCGCAAGCACAGGCAGCAAGCACAGGCAGCAAGCACAGGCAGCACAGCAAGCACAGGCAGCAAGCACAGGCAGCAAGCACACTCAGCACAGCAAGCACAGGCAGCACAGCAAGCACAGGCAGCAAGCACAGGCAGCACACCAAGCACAGGCAGCACAGCAAGCACAGGCAGCAAGCACAGGCAGCACAGCAAGCACACTCAGCACAGCAAGCACAGGCAGCAAGCACAGGCAGCACAGCAAGCACAGGCAGCAAGCACAGGCAGCACAGCAAGCACAGGCAGCAAGCACAGGCAGCACAGCAAGCACAGGCAGCACAGCAAGCTCGGGCAGCACAGCAAGCACAGGCAGCAAGCACAGGCAGCACAGCCAGCAAGCACAGGCAGCACAGCAAGTACAGCAAGCACAGGCAGCAAAGCAAGCACAGGCAGCACAGCAAGTACAGCAAGCACAGGCAGCAAGCACAGGCAGCACAGCAAGCACAGGCAGCAAGCACAGGCAGCACAGCAAGCACAGGCAGCAAGCACAGGCAGCGCAGCAAGCGCAGCCAGCACAGCAAGCACAGGCAGCAAGCACAGGCAGCACAGCAAGCACAGGCATGTTAGAAACCCGCAAAATAGCTCGACGAGATGTGTTCGTTTTAGCGATTCTGGGGGAAGTGCAGAGGGGTCAAGCTCCGTCCTCTTTCCAACAGGCAAAGCCAGCTCCGATCTTCGGCGAGATTCACTCTCGCATTTGTTAACAATGCTTACTCTCACTGAGACGCAGGTCAATGCACCGGCCGCCGAGGTAAACACATGATCCGCGACTCTCGACGCCTCCAAAAACAGGTGACACAGCAACGCACTGTCTTGTGCCACTGTCGAATTACCGCGTGTTATGGGCGAAATCAAATGCATCGCTAACAGGCAGCACAGCAAGCACAGGCAGCATGCACAGGCAGCACAGCAAGCACAGGCAGCAAGCACAGGCAGCACAGCAAGCACAGGCAGCAAGCACACTCAGCACAGCAAGCACAGGCAGCAAGCACAGACAGCACAGGCAGCACAGCAATCACAGACAGCACAGGCAGCACAGCAAGCACAGGCAGCAAGCACAGGCAGCACAGCAAGCACAGGCAGCACAGCAAGCACAGGCAGCAAGCACAGGCAGCACAGGCAGCACAGCAAGCACAGGCAGCACAGGCAGCAAGCACAGGCAGCAAGCACAGGCAGCACAGCAATTACAGGCAGCACCGCAAGCACAGGCAGCAAGCACAGGCAGCGCAGCAAGCACAGGCAGCAAGCACAGGCAGCACAGCAAGCACAGGCAGCAAGCACAGCCAGCACAGCAAGCACAGGCAGCACAGGCAGCACAGGCATCAAGCACAGGCAGCACGGCAAGCACAGGCAGCAAGCACAGGCAGCAAGCACAGGCAGCACAGCAAGCACAGGCATGTTAGAAACCCGCAAAATAGCTCGACGAGATGTGTTCGTTTTAGCGATTCTGGGGGAAGTGCAGAGGGGTCAAGGTCCGTCCTCTTTCCAACAGGCAAAGCCTGCTCCGATCTTCGGCGAGATTCACTCTCGCATTTGTTTACAATGCTTACTCTTATTGAGACGCAGGTCAATGCACCGGCTGCCGAGGTAAACATATGATCCGCGACTCTCGGCGCCTCCAAAAACAGGTCACACAGCAACGCACTGTCTTGTGCCACTGTCGAATTACCGCGTGTTATGGGCGAAATCAAATGCATCGCTATCAGGCAGCACAGCAAGCACAGGCAGCACAGCAAGCACAGGCAGCATGCACAGGCAGCACAGCAAGCACAGGCAGCAAGCACAGGCAGCACAGCAAGCACAGGCAGCAAGCATAGGCAGCACAGCAAGCACAGGCAGCACAGCAAGTACAGGCAGCAAGCACAGGCAGCACAGCAAGCACAGGCAGCAAGCACAGGCAGCACAGCAAGCACAGGCAGCAAGCACAGGCAGCACAGCAAGCACAGGCAGCAAGCACAGGCAGCACAGCAAGCACGGGCAGCACAGCAAGCACAGGCAGCAAGCACAGGCAGCACAGCCAGCAAGCACAGGCAGCACAGCAAGTACAGCAAGCACAGGCAGCAAAGCAAGCACAGGCAGCACAGCAAGTACAGCAAGCACAGGCAGCAAGCACAGGCAGCACAGCAAGCACAGGCAGCACAGCAAGCCCAGGCAGCAAGCACAGGCAGCGCAGCAAGCGCAGCCAGCACAGCAAGCACAGGCAGCAAGCACAGGCAGCACAGCAAGCACAGGCAGCACAGGCAGCAAGCACAGGCAGGACAGCAAGCACAGGCAGCAAGCACAGGCAGCACAGCAAGCACAGGCATGTTAGAAACGCGCAAAATAGCTCGACGAGATGTGTTCGTTTTAGCGATTCTGGGGGAAGTGCAGAGGGGTCAAGCTCCGTCCTCTTTCCAACAGGCAAAGCCAGCTCCGATCTTCGGCGAGATTCACTCTCGCATTTGTTAACAATGCTTACTCTCACTGAGACGCAGGTCAATGCACCGGCCGCCGAGGTAAACACATGATCCGCGACTCTCGGCGCCTCCAAAAACAGGTGACACAGCAACGCACTGTCTTGTGCCACTGTCGAATTACCGCGTGTTATGGGCGAAATCAAATGCATCGCTAACAGGCAGCACAGCAAGCACAGGCAGCATGCACAGGCAGCACAGCAAGCACAGGCAGCAAGCACAGGCAGCACAGCAAGCACAGGCAGCAAGCACACTCAGCACAGCAAGCACAGGCAGCAAGCACAGACAGCACAGCAAGCACAGGCAGCACAGCAATCACAGGCAGCACAGGCAGCACAGCAAGCACAGGCAGCAAGCACAGGCAGCACAGCAAGCACAGGCAGCAAGCACAGGCAGCACAGCAAGCACAGGCAGCAAGTACAGGCAGCACAGGCAGCAAGCACAGGCAGCAAGCACAGGCAGCACAGCAATTACAGGCAGCACAGCAAGCACAGGCAGCAAGCACAGGCAGCAAGCACAGGCAGCAAGCACAGGCAGCACAGCAAGCACAGGCAGCAAGCACAGGCAGCAAGCACACTCAGCACAGCAAGCACAGGCAGCACAGCAAGCACAGGCAGCAAGCACAGGCAGCACACCAAGCACAGGCAGCACAGCAAGCACAGGCAGCAAGCACAGGCAGCAGAGCAAGCACAGGCAGCAAGCACAGGCAGCACAGCAAGCACAGGCAGCAAGCACAGGCAGCACAGCACAGGCAGCACAGCAAGCACAGGCAGCACAGCAAGCACAGGCAGCAAGCACAGGCAGCACAGCAAGCACAGGCAGCACACCAAGCACAGGCAGCACAGCAAGCACAGGCAACAAGCACAGGCAGCACATCAAGCACAGGCAGCAAGCACAGGCAGCAGAGCAAGCACAGGCAGCAAGCACAGGCAGCACAGCAAGCACAGGCAGCAAGCACAGGCAGCAAGCACAGGCAGCACAGCAAGCACAGGCAGCAAGCACAGGCAGCACAGCAAGCACAGGCAGCACAGCAAGTACAGGCAGCACAGCAAGCACAGGCAGCAAGCACAGGCAGCAAGCACAGGCAGCACAGCAAGCACAGGCAGCAAGCACAGGCAGCAAGCACACTCAGCACAGCAAGCACAGGCAGCACAGCAAGCACAGGCAGCAAGCACAGGCAGCACACCAAGCACAGGCAGCACAGCAAGCACAGGCAGCAAGCACAGGCAGCAAGCACAGGCAGCACAGCAAGCACAGGCAGCAAGCACAGGCAGCAAGCACACTCAGCACAGCAAGCACAGGCAGCACAGCAAGCACAGGCAGCAAGCACAGGCAGCACAGCAAGCACACTCAGCACAGCAAGCACAGGCAGCAAGCACAGGCAGCACAGCAAGCACAGGCAGCAAGCACAGGCAGCACAGCAAGCACAGGCAGCAAGCACAGGCAGCACAGCAAGCACAGGCAGGACAGCAAGCACAGGCAGCACAGCAAGCACAGGCAGCAAGCACAGGCAGCACAGCAAGCACAGGCAGCAAGCACAGGCAGCACAGCAAGCACAGGCAGCAAGCACAGGCAGCACAGCAAGTACAGGCAGCACAGCAAGCACAGGCAGCAAGCACAGGCAGCACAGCAAGCACAGGCAGCAAGCACAGGCAGCGCAGCAAGCACAGCAAGCACAGGCAGCAAGCACAGGCAGCACAGGCATCAAGCACAGGCAGCACGGCAAGCACAGGCAGCAAGCACAGGCAGCAAGCACAGGCAGCACAGCAAACACAGGCATGTTAGAAACCCGCAAAATAGCTCGACGAGATGTGTTCGTTTTAGCGATTCTGGGGGAAGTGCAGAGGGGTCATGCTCCGTCCTCTTTCCAACAGGCAAAGCCAGCTCCGATCTTCGGCGAGATTCACTCTCGCATTTGTTAACAATGCTTACTCTCACTGAGACGCAGGTCAATGCACCGGCCGCCGAGGTTAACACATGATCCGCGACTCTCAGCGCCTCCAAAAACAGGTGACACAGCAACGCACTGTCTTGTGTCACTGTCGAATTACCGCGTGTTATGGGCGAAATCAAATGCATCGCTAACAGGCAGCACAGCAAGCACAGGCAGCAAGCTCAGGCAGCACAGCAAGCACAGGCAGCAAGCACAGGCAGCACAGCAAGCACAGGCAGCAAGCACAGGCAGCACAGCAAGCACAGGCAGCCAGCACACTCAGTACAGCAAGCACAGGCAGCACAGCAAGCACAGGCAGAAAGCACAGGCAGCACACCACGCACAGGCAGCAAGCACAGGCAGCACGGCAAGCACAGGCAGCAAGCACACTCAGCACAGCAAGCACAGGCAGCACAGCAAGCACAGGCAGCACACCAAGCACAGGCAGCACAGCAAGCACAGGCAGCAAGCACAGGCAGCAGAGCAAGCACAGGCAGCAAGCACAGGCAGCACAGCAAGCACAGGCAGCACACCAAGCACAGGCAGCACAGCAAGCACAGGCAACAAGCACAGGCAGCACAACAAGCACAGGCAGCAAGCACAGGCAGCAGAGCAAGCACAGGCAGCAAGCACAGGCAGCACAGCAAGCACAGGCAGCACAGCACAGGCAGCACAGCAAGCACAGGCAGCAAGCACAGGCAGCACAGCAAGCACAGGCAGCACAGCAAGTACAGGCAGCACAGCAAGCACAGGCAGCAAGCACAGGCAGCAAGCACAGGCAGCAAGCACAGGCAGCAAGCACACTCAGCACAGCAAGCACAGGCAGCACAGCAAGCACAGGCAGCAAGCACAGGCAGCAAGCACAGGCAGCAAGCACAGGCAGCAAGCACACTCAGCACAGCAAGCACAGGCAGCACAGCAAGCACAGGCAGCAAGCACAGGCAGCACAGCAAGCACAGGCAGCAAGCACAGGCAGCAAGCACACTCAGCACAGCAAGCACAGGCAGCACAGCAAGCACAGGCAGCAAGCACAGGCAGCACACCAAGCACAGGCAGCACAGCAAGCACAGGCAGCAAGCACAGGCAGCACAGCAAGCACACTCAGCACAGCAAGCACAGGCAGCAAGCACAGGCAGCACAGCAAGCACAGGCAGCAAGCACAGGCAGCACAGCAAGCACAGGCAGCAAGCACAGGCAGCACAGCAAGCACAGGCAGGACAGCAAGCACAGGCAGCAAGCACAGGCAGCGCAGAAAGCACAGGCAGCAAGCACAGGCAGCACAGCAAGCACAGGCAGCACAGCAAGCACAGGCAGCAAGCACAGGCAGCACAGCAAGCACAGGCAGCAAGCACAGGCAGCGCAGCAAGCACAGCCAGCACAGCAAGCACAGGCAGCACAGGCATCAAGCACAGGCAGCACGGCAAGCACAGGCAGCAAGCACAGGCAGCAAGCACAGGCAGCACAGCAAGCACAGGCATGTTAGAAACCCGCAAAATAGCTCGACGAGATGTGTTCGTTTTAGCGATTCTGGGGGAAGTGCAGAGGGGTCAAGCTCCGTCCTCTTTCCAACAGGCAAAGCCTGCTCCGATCTTCGGCGAGATTCACTCTCGCATTTGTTTACAATGCTTACTCTTATTGAGACGCAGGTCAATGCACCGGCTGCCGAGGTAAACATATGATCCGCGACTCTCGGCGCCTCCAAAAACAGGTCACACAGCAACGCACTGTTGTGCCACTGTCGATTTACCGCGTGTTATGGGCGAAATCAAATGCATCGCTAACAGGCAGCACAGCAAGCACAGGCAGCATAGCAAGCACAGGCAGCAAGCACAGGCAGCACAGCAAGCACAGGCAGAAAGCACAGGCAGCACAACAAGCACAGGCAGCAAGCATAGGCAGCAGAGCATGCACAGGCAGCAAGAACAGGCAGCACAGCAAGCACAGGCAGCAAGCACAGGCAGCACAGCAAGCACAGGCAGCAAGCACAGGCAGCACAGCAAGCACAGGCAGCAAGCACAGGCAGCAAGCACGGGCAGCACAGCAAGCACAGGCAGCAAGCACAGGCAGCACAGCAAGCACAACCAGCAAGCACCGGCAGCACAGCAAGCACAGGCAGCACAGCAAGTACAGCAAGCACAGGCATCAAGCACAGCTATGATAGAAACCCGCAAAATAGCTCGACGAGATGTGTTCGTTTTAGCGATTCTGGGGGAAGTGCAGAGGGGTCAAGCTCCGTCCTCTTTCCAACAGGCAAAGCCTGCTCCGATCTTCGGCGAGATTCACTCTCGCATTTGTTTACAATGCTTACTCTTATTGAGACGCAGGTCAATGCACCGGCTGCCGAGGTAAACATATGATCCGCGACTCTCGGCGCCTCCAAAAACAGGTCACACAGCAACGCACTGTTGTGCCACTGTCGATTTACCGCGTGTTATGGGCGAAATCAAATGCATCGCTAACAGGCAGCACAGCAAGCACAGGCAGCATAGCAAGCACAGGCAGCAAGCACAGGCAGAAAGCACAGGCAGCACAACAAGCACAGGCAGCTTGCACAGGCAGCACAGCAAGCACAGGCAGCACAGGCAGCAGAGCAAGCACAGGCAGCAAGCGCAGGCAGCACAGCAACCACAGGCAGCAAGCACAGGCAGCAAGCACAGGCAGCACAGCAAGCACAGGCAGCACAGCAAGTACAGGCAGCAAGCACAGCAAGCACACGCAGCAAGCACAGGCAACAAGCACAGGCAGCACAGCAAGCACAGGCAGCACAGTAAGCACAGGCAGCTTGCACAGGCAGCACAGTAAGCACAGGCAGCTTGCACAGGCAGCATAGCAAGCACAGCAAGCACAGGCAGCACAGGCAGCACAGGCAGCACAGCAAGCACAGGCAGCAAGCACAGGCAGCAGAGCAAGCACAGGCAGCAAGCACAGGCAGCATAGCAAGCAGAGGCAGCACAGAAAGCACAGGCAGCACAGCAAGCACAGGCAGCAAGCGCAGGCAGCACAGCAAGCACAGGCAGCACAGGCATGTTAGAAACCCGCAAAATAGCTCGACGAGGTGTGTTCGTTTTAGCGATTCTGGGGGAAGTGCAGAGGGGTCAAGCTCCGTCCTCTTTCCAACAGGCAAAGCCTGCTCCGATCTTCGGCGAGATTCACTCTCGCATTTGTTTACAATGCTTACTCTTACTGAGACGCAGGTCAATGCACCGGCCGCCGAGGTAAATATATGATCCGCGACTCTCGGCGCCTCCAAAAACAGGTGACACAGCAACGCACTGTCGTGTGCCACTGTCGAATTACCGCGTGTTATGGGCGAAATCAAATGCATCGCTAACAGGCAGCACAGCAAGCACAGGCAGCATAGCAAGCACAGGCAGCATAGCAAGCACAGGCAGCAAGCACAGGCAGCAAGCACAGGCAGCACAGCAAGCACAGGCAGCAAGCACAGGCAGCAAGCACAGGCAGCACAGCAAGCACAGGCAGCAAGCACAGGCAGCAAGCACAGGCAGCACAGAAAGCACAGGCAGCAAGCACAGGCAGCACAGCAAGCACAGGCAGCAAGCACAGGCAGCACACCAAGCACAGGCAGCAAGCACAGGCAGCACAGCACGTACAGCAAGCACAGGCAGCAAGCACAGGCAGCACAGCAAGCACAGGCAGCACAGCAAGTACAGGCAGCAAGCACAGGCAGCACAGCAAGCACACGCAGCAAGCACAGGCAACAAGCACAGGCAGCACAGCAAGCACAGGCAGCAAGCACAGGCAGCACAGCAAGCACAGGCAGCACAGGCAGCTTGCACAGGCAGCATAGCAAGCACAGGCAGCACAGCGAGCACAGGCAGCAAGCACAGGCAGCAGAGCAAGCACAGGCAGCAAGCACAGGCAGCACAGCAAGCACAGGCAGCAAGCACAGGCAACACAGTAAGCACAGGCAGCAAGCACAGGCAGCACAGCAAGCACAGGCAGCACAAGCAGCTTGCACAGGCAGCATAGCAAGCACAGGCAGCACAGCAAGCACAGGCAGCAAGCACAGGCAGCAGAGCAAGCACAGGCAGCAAGCACAGGCAGCACAGCAAGCACAGGCAGCCCAGCAAGCACAGGCAGCAAGCAAAAGCAGCACAACAAGCACAGGCAGCAAGCACAGGCAGCACAGCAAGCACAGGCATCAAGCACAGCTATGATAGAAACCCGCAAAATAGCTCGACGAGATGTGTTCGTTTTAGCGATTCTGGGGGAAGTGCAGAGGGGTCAAGCTCCGTCCTCTTTCCAACAGGCAAAGCCTGCTCCGATCTTCGGCGAGATTCACTCTCGCATTTGTTTACAATGCTTTCTCTTATTGAGACGCAGGTCAATGCACCGGCTGCCGAGGTAAACATATGATCCGCGACTCTCGGCGCCTCCAAAAACAGGTGACACAGCAACGCACTGTTGTGCCACTGTCGATTTACCGCGTGTTATGGGCGAAATCAAATGCATCGCTAACAGGCAGCACAGCAAGCACAGACAGCATAGCAAGCACAGGCAGCAAGCACAGGCAGAAAGCACAGGCAGCACAACAAGCACAGGCAGCAAGCACAGGCAGCACAGCAAGCACAGGCAGCAAGCACAGGCAGCACAGCAAGCACAGGCAGCAAGCACAGGCAGCAGAGCATGCACAGGCAGCAAGCACAGGCAGCAAGAACAGGCAGCACAGCAAGCACAGGCAGCAAGCACAGGCAGCACAGCTAGCACAGGCAGCAAGCACAGGCAGCACAGCAAGCACAGGCAGCAAGCAAGCACAGGCAGCACAGCAAACACAGGCAGCACAGCAAGCACAGGCAGCAAGCACAGGCAGCACAGCAAGCACAGGCAGCAAGCACAGGCAGCACAGCAAGCACAGGCAGCAAGCACAGGCAGCAAGCACAGCAAGCACAGGCAGCTTGCACAGGCAGCACAGGCAGCAAGCACAGGCAGCACAGCAAGCACAAGCAGCAAGCACAAGCAGCAAGCACAGGCAGCTCAGGTAGCAGAGCAAGCACAGGCAGCAAGCAAAGGCAGCACAGCAAGCACAGGCAGCAAGCACGGGCAGGCAGCAAGCACGGGCAGCACAGCAAGCACAGGCAGCACAGCAAGCTCAGGCAGCAAGCACAGGCAGCACAGCAAGCACAGGCAGCAAGCACAGGCAGTACACCAAGCACAGGCAGCAAGCACAGGCAGCACAGCAAGTACAGCAAGCACAGGCAGCAAGCACAGGCAGCACAGCAAGCACAGGCAGCAAGCACAGGCAGCACAGCAAGCACAGGCAGCAAGCACAGGCAGCAAGCACAGGCAGCACAGCAAGCACAGGCAGCAAGCGCAGGCAGCACAGCAAGCACAGGCAGCACAGGCATGTTAGAAACCCGCAAAATAGCTCGACGAGGTGTGTTCGTTTTAGCGATTCTGGGGGAAGTGCAGAGGGGTCAAGCTCCGTCCTCTTTCCAACAGGCAAAGCCTGCTCCGATCTTCGGCGAGATTCACTCTCGCATTTGTTTACAATGCTTACTCTTACTGAGACGCAGGTCAATGCACCGGCCGCCGAGGTAAATATATGATCCGCGACTCTCGGCGCCTCCAAAAACAGGTGACACAGCAACGCACTGTCGTGTGCCACTGTCGAATTACCGCGTGTTATGGGCGAAATCAAATGCATCGCTAACAGGCAGCACAGCAAGCACAGGCAGCATAGCAAGCACAGGCAGCATAGCAAGCACAGGCAGCAAGCACAGGCAGCAAGCACAGGCAGCACAGCAAGCACAGGCAGCAAGCACAGGCAGCAAGCACAGGCAGCACAGCAAGCACAGGCAGCAAGCACAGGCAGCAAGCACAGGCAGCACAGAAAGCACAGGCAGCAAGCACAGGCAGCACAGCAAGCACAGGCAGCAAGCACAGGCAGCACACCAAGCACAGGCAGCAAGCACAGGCAGCACAGCAAGTACAGCAAGCACAGGCAGCAAGCACAGGCAGCACAGCAAGCACAGGCAGCACAGGCAGCACAGCAAGCACAGGCAGCACAGCACAGGCAACAAGCACAGGCAGCACAGCAAGCACAGGCAGCAAGCACAGGCAGCACAGCAAGCACAGGCAGCAAGCACAGGCAGCACAGCAAGCACAGGCAGCAAGCACAGGCAGCAAGCACAGGCAGCACAGCAAGCACAGGCAGCACAGTAAGCACAGGCAGCTTGCACTGGCAGCATAGCAAGCACAGCAAGCACAGGCAGCAAGCACAGGCAGCACAGAAAGCACAGGCAGCAAGCACAGGCAGCACAGGCAGCACAGAAAGCACAGGCAGCACAGGCAGCACAGCAAGCACAGGCAGCACAGCAAGTACAGGCAGCAAGCACAGGCAGCACAGCAAGCACACGCAGCAAGCACAGGCAACAAGCACAGGCAGCACAGCAAGCACAGGCAGCACAGCAAGCACAGGCAGCAAGCACAGGCAGCACAGCAAGCACAGGCAGCACAGCAAGCACAGGCAGCAAGCACACTCAGCACAGCAAGCACAGGCAGCACAGCAAGCACAGGCAGCAAGCACAGGCAGCACACCAAGCACAGGCAGCACAGCAAGCACAGGCAGCACAGCAAGCACACTCAGCACAGCAAGCACAGGCAGCAAGCTCAGGCAGCACAGCAAGCACAGGCAGCAAGCACAGGCAGCACAGCAAGCACAGGCAGCAAGCACAGGCAACACAGCAAGCACAGGCAGGACAGCAAGCACAGGCAGCACAGCAAGCACAGGCAGCAAGCACAGGCAGCGCAGCAAGCACAGGCAGCAAGCACAGGCAGCACAGCAAGCACAGGCAGCAAGCACAGGCAGCACAGCAAGCACAGGCAGCAAGCACAGGCAGCGCAGCAAGCACAGGCAGCAAGCACAGGCAGCACAGCAAGCACAGGCAGCAAGCACAGGCAGCACAGCAAGCACAGGCAGCAAGCACAGGCAGCACAGCAAGCACAGGCAGCAAGCACAGGCAGCACAGCAAGCACAGGCATAAGTCGTGTTGTTTAACGTGCAGCAACTGGCTTGACGCCTCTAACCACACGGCCCCCTGCTACGAGTGCGCAACGCAAACGTAGACGAAGCACGGATTTGGAATACGTCCAATCAGCGCGCAATAAGCAAGCACAGGCAGCAAGCACAGGCAGCACAGCAAGCACAGGCAGCACAGCAAGCACGGGCAGCACAGCAAGCACAGCCAGCAAGCACAGGCAGCACAGCCAGCAAGCACAGGCAGCACAGCAAGTACAGCAAGCACAGGCAGCAAAGCAAGCACAGGCAGCACAGCAAGTACAGCAAGCACAGGCAGCAAGCATAGGCAGCAGAGCATGCACAGGCAGCAAGAACAGGCAGCACAGCAAGCACAGGCAGCAAGCACAGGCAGCACAGCAAGCACAGGCAGCAAGCACAGGCAGCACAGCAAGCACAGGCAGCAAGCACAGGCAGCAAGCACAGGCAGCACAGCAAGCACAGGCAGCAAGCACAGGCAGCAAGCACGGGCAGCACAGCAAGCACAGGCAGCAAGCACAGGCAGCACAGCAAGCACAGCCAGCAAGCACCGGCAGCACAGCAAGCACAGGCAGCACAGCAAGTACAGCAAGCACAGGCAGCAAAGCAAGCACAGGCAGCACAGGCAGCAAGCACAGGCAGCAAGCACAGGCAGCACAGCAAGCACAGGCAGCAAGCACAGGCAGCACAGCAAGCACAGGCAGCAAGCACAGGCAACACAGTAAGCACAGGCAGCAAGCACAGGCAGCAAGAACAGGCAGCACAGCAAGCACAGGCAGCACAGCACAGGCAGCACAACAAGCACAGGCAGCAAGCACAGGCAGCACAGCAAGCACAGGCAGCAAGCACAGGCAGCACAGCAAGCACAGGCAGCAAGCACAGGCAGCACAGCAAGCACAGGCAGCAAGCATAGGCAGCAGAGCATGCACAGGCAGCAAGAACAGGCAGCACAGCAAGCACAGGCAGCAAGCACAGGCAGCACAGCAAGCACAGGCAGCAAGCACAGGCAGCACAGCAAGCACAGGCAGCAAGCACAGGCAGCAAGCACGGGCAGCACAGCAAGCACAGGCAGCAAGCACCGGCAGCACAGCAAGCACAGGCAGCACAGCAAGTACAGCAAGCACAGGCATCAAGCACAGCTATGATAGAAACCCGCAAAATAGCTCGACGAGATGTGTTCGTTTTAGCGATTCTGGGGGAAGTGCAGAGGGGTCAAGCTCCGTCCTCTTTCCAACAGGCAAAGCCTGCTCCGATCTTCGGCGAGATTCACTCTCGCATTTGTTTACAATGCTTACTCTTACTGAGACGCAGGTCAATGCACCGGCCGCCGAGGTAAATATATGATCCGCGACTCTCGGCGCCTCCAAAAACAGGTGACACAGCAACGCACTGTCGTGTGCCACTGTCGAATTACCGCGTGTTATGGGCGAAATCAAATGCATCGCTAACAGGCAGCACAGCAAGCACAGGCAGCATAGCAAGCACAGGCAGCAAGCACAGGCAGCAAGCACAGGCAGCACAGCAAGCACAGGCAGCAAGCACAGGCAGCAAGCACAGGCAGCACAGCAAGCACAGGCAGCAAGCACAGGCAGCAAGCACAGGCAGCACAGAAAGCACAGGCAGCAAGCACAGGCAGCACAGCAAGCACAGGCAGCAAGCACAGGCAGCACACCAAGCACAGGCAGCAAGCACAGGCAGCACAGCAAGTACAGCAAGCACAGGCAGCAAGCACAGGCAGCACAGCAAGCACAGGCAGCACAGGCAGCACAGCAAGCACAGGCAGCAAGCACAGGCAGCACAGCAAGCACAGGCAGCAAGCACAGGCAGCACAGCAAGCACAGGCAGCACAGTAAGCACAGGCAGCTTGCACTGGCAGCATAGCAAGCAGAGCAAGCACAGGCAGCAAGCGCAGGCAGCACAGGCAGCACAGAAAGCACAGGCAGCAAGCACAGGCAGCACAGGCAGCACAGAAAGCACAGGCAGCAAGCACAGGCAGCACAGGCAGCATAGCAAGCAGAGGCAGCACAGAAAGCACAGACAGCACAGCAAACACAGGCAACACAGCAAGCACAGGCAGCACAACAAGCACAGGCAGCGCAGCAAGCACAGGCAGCAAGCACAGGCAGCAAGCACAGGCAGCACAGCAAGCACAGGCAGCAAACACAGGCAGCACGGCAAGCACAGGCAGCACAGCACAGGCAGCACAGCAAGCACAGGCAGCACAGCAAGTACAGGCAGCAAGCACAGCAAGCACACGCAGCAAGCACAGGCAACAAGCACAGGCAGCACAGCAAGCACAGGCAGCACAGTAAGCACAGGCAGCTTGCACAGGCAGCACAGCAAGCACAGGCAGCAAGCACAGGCAGCACAGCAAGCACAGGCAGCAAGCACAGGCAGCACTGCAAGCACAGGCAGCAAGCACAGGCAGCAAGCACAGGCAGCAAGAACAGGCAGCACAGCAAGCACAGGCAGCAAGCACAGGCAGCACAGCAAGCACAGGCAGCACAGCAAGCACAGGCAGCAAGCACAGGCAGCACAGCAAGCACAGGCAGCAAGCACAGGCAGCACAGCAAGCACAGGCAGCAAGCACAGGCAGCACAGCAAGCACAGGCAGCAAGCACAGGCAGCACAGCAAGTACAGCATGCACAGGCAACAATCACAGGCAGCACAGCAAGTACAGCAAGCACAGGCAACAAGCACAGGCAGCTCAGCAAGCACAGGCAGCAAGCACAGGCAGCAAGCACAGGCAGCAAGCACAGGCAGCACAGGCAGCAAGCACAGGCAGCAGAGCAAGCACAGGCAGCAAGCACAGGCAGCAAGCACAGGCAGCATAGCAAGCAGAGGCAGCACAGAAAGCACAGGCAGCACAGCAAGCACAGGCAACACAGCAAGCACAGGCAGCACAGCAAGCACAGGCAGCAAGCACAGGCAGCACAGCAAGCACAGGCAGCAAGCACAGGCAGCAAGCACAGGCAGCACAGCAAGCACAGGCAGCACAGTAAGCACAGGCAGCTTGCACTGGCAGCATAGCAAGCACAGCAAGCACAGGCAGCAAGCACAGGCAGCACAGAAAGCACAGGCAGCAAGCACAGGCAGCACAGGCAGCACAGAAAGCACAGGCAGCACAGGCAGCACAGCAAGCACAGGCAGCACAGCAAGCACAGGCAACACAGCAAGCACAGGCAGCACAACAAGCACAGGCAGCGCAGCAAGCACAGGCAGCACAGCAAGTACAGGCAGCAAGAACAGGCAGCACAGCAAGCACAGGCTGCATAGTAAGCACAGGCAGCAAGCACAGGCAGGACAGGCAGCAAGCACAGGGAGCACAGGCAGCTTGCACAGGCAGCATAGCAAGCACACGCAGCAAGCACAGGCAACAAGAACAGGCAGCACAGCAAGCACAGGCAGCACAGTAAGCACAGGCAGCTTGCACAGGCAGCACAGCAAGCACAGGCAACACAGCAAGCACAGGCAGCACAGCAAGTACAGGCAGCAAGCACAGGCAGCAAAGGCAGCACAGAAAGCACAGGCAGCAAGCACAGGCAGCACAGGCAGCATAGCAAGCAGAGGCAGCACAGAAAGCACAGACAGCACAGCAAACACAGGCAACACAGCAAGCACAGGCAGCACAACAAGCACAGGCAGCGCAGCAAGCACAGCAAGCACAGGCAGCACAGCAAGCACAGGCAGCAAACACAGGCAGCACGGCAAGCACAGGCAGCACAGCCAGCACAGGCAGCACAGCACAGGCAGCACAGCAAGCACAGGCAGCACAGCAAGTACAGGCAGCAAGCACACGCAGCAAGCACAGGCAGCAAGCACAGGCAGCACAGCAAGCACAGGCAGCAAGCACAGGCAGCACAGCAAGCACAGGCAGCAAGCACAGGCAGCAAGCACAGGCAGCACAGCAAGCACAGGCAGCAAGCACAGGCAGCAAGCACGGGCAGCACAGCAAGCACAGGCAGCAAGCACAGGCAGCACAGCAAGCACAGCCAGCAAGCACCGGCAGCACAGCAAGCACAGGCAGCACAGCAAGTACAGCAAGCACAGGCAGCAAAGCAAGCACAGGCAGCACAGGCAGCAAGCACAGGCAGCAAGCACAGGCAGCACAGCAAGCACAGGCAGCAAGCACAGGCAGCACAGCAAGCACAGGCAGCAAGCACAGGCAACACAGTAAGCACAGGCAGCAAGCACAGGCAGCAAGAACAGGCAGCACAGCAAGCACAGGCAGCACAGCACAGGCAGCACTGCAAGCACAGGCAGCAAGCACAGGCAGCACAGCAAGCACAGGCAGCAAGCACAGGCAGCACAGCAAGTACAGGCGGCAAGCACAGGCAACACAGTAAGCACAGGCAGCAAGCACAGGCAGCACAGCAAGCACAGGCAGCAAGCACAGGCAGCACAGCAAGCACAGGCAGCACAGGCAGCTTGCACAGGCAGCATAGCAAGCACAGGCAGCACAGCAAGCACAGGCAGCACAGCAAGCACAGGCAGCAAGCACAGGCAACACAGTAAGCACAGGCAGCAAGCACAGGCAGCACAGCAAGCACAGGCAGCACAAGCAGCTTGCACAGGCAGCATAGCAAGCACAGGCAGCACAGCAAGCACAGGCAGCAAGCACAGGCAGCAGAGCAAGCACAGGCAGCAAGCACAGGCAGCACAGCAAGCACAGGCAGCCCAGCAAGCACAGGCAGCAAGCACAAGCAGCACAACAAGCACAGGCAGCAAGCACAGGCAGCACAGCAAGCACAGGCATCAAGCACAGCTATGATAGAAACCCGCAAAATAGCTCGACGAGATGTGTTCGTTTTAGCGATTCTGGGGGAAGTGCAGAGGGGTCAAGCTCCGTCCTTTTTCCAACAGGCAAAGCCTGCTCCGATCTTCGGCGAGATTCACTCTCGCATTTGTTTACAATGCTTACTCTTATTGAGACGCAGGTCAATGCACCGGCTGCCGAGGTAAACATATGATCCGCGACTCTCGGCGCCTCCAAAAACAGGTGACACAGCAACGCACTGTTGTGCCACTGTCGATTTACCGCGTGTTATGGGCGAAATCAAATGCATCGCTAACAGGCAGCACAGCAAGCACAGGCAGCATAGCAAGCACAGGCAGCAAGCACAGGCAGCACAGCAAGCACAGGCAGAAAGCACAGGCAGCACAACAAGCACAGGCAGCAAGCACAGGCAGCACAGCAAGCACAGGCAGCAAGCACAGGCAGCACAGCAAGCACAGGCAGCAAGCACAGGCAGCACAGCAAGCACAGGCAGCAAGCATAGGCAGCAGAGCATGCACAGGCAGCAAGAACAGGCAGCACAGCAAGCACAGGCAGCAAGCACAGGCAGCACAGCAAGCACAGGCAGCAAGCACAGGCAGCACAGCAAGCACAGGCAGCAAGCACAGGCAGCAAGCACGGGCAGCACAGCAAGCACAGGCAGCAAGCACCGGCAGCACAGCAAGCACAGGCAGCACAGCAAGTACAGCAAGCACAGGCATCAAGCACAGCTATGATAGAAACCCGCAAAATAGCTCGACGAGATGTGTTCGTTTTAGCGATTCTGGGGGAAGTGCAGAGGGGTCAAGCTCCGTCCTCTTTCCAACAGGCAAAGCCTGCTCCGATCTTCGGCGAGATTCACTCTCGCATTTGTTTACAATGCTTACTCTTACTGAGACGCAGGTCAATGCACCGGCCGCCGAGGTAAATATATGATCCGCGACTCTCGGCGCCTCCAAAAACAGGTGACACAGCAACGCACTGTCGTGTGCCACTGTCGAATAACCGCGTGTTATGGGCGAAATCAAATGCATCGCTAACAGGCAGCACAGCAAGCACAGGCAGCATAGCAAGCACAGGCAGCAAGCACAGGCAGCAAGCACAGGCAGCACAGCAAGCACAGGCAGCAAGCACAGGCAGCAAGCACAGGCAGCACAGCAAGCACAGGCAGCAAGCACAGGCAGCAAGCACAGGCAGCACAGAAAGCACAGGCAGCAAGCACAGGCAGCACAGCAAGCACAGGCAGCAAGCACAGGCAGCACACCAAGCACAGGCAGCAAGCACAGGCAGCACAGCAAGTACAGCAAGCACAGGCAGCAAGCACAGGCAGCACAGCAAGCACAGGCAGCACAGGCAGCACAGCAAGCACAGGCAGCAAGCACAGGCAGCACAGCAAGCACAGGCAGCAAGCACAGGCAGCACAGCAAGCACAGGCAGCACAGTAAGCACAGGCAGCTTGCACTGGCAGCATAGCAAGCAGAGCAAGCACAGGCAGCAAGCGCAGGCAGCACAGGCAGCACAGAAAGCACAGGCAGCAAGCACAGGCAGCACAGGCAGCACAGAAAGCACAGGCAGCAAGCACAGGCAGCACAGGCAGCATAGCAAGCAGAGGCAGCACAGAAAGCACAGACAGCACAGCAAACACAGGCAACACAGCAAGCACAGGCAGCACAACAAGCACAGGCAGCGCAGCAAGCACAGGCAGCAAGCACAGGCAGCAAGCACAGGCAGCACAGCAAGCACAGGCAGCAAACACAGGCAGCACGGCAAGCACAGGCAGCACAGCCAGCACAGGCAGCACAGCACAGGCAGCACAGCAAGCACAGGCAGCACAGCAAGTACAGGCAGCAAGCACAGCAAGCACACGCAGCAAGCACAGGCAACAAGCACAGGCAGCACAGCAAGCACAGGCAGCACAGTAAGCACAGGCAGCTTGCACAGGCAGCACAGCAAGCACAGGCAGCAAGCACAGGCAGCACAGCAAGCACAGGCAGCAAGCACAGGCAGCACTGCAAGCACAGGCAGCAAGCACAGGCAGCAAGCACAGGCAGCAAGAACAGGCAGCACAGCAAGCACAGGCAGCAAGCACAGGCAGCACAGCAAGCACAGGCAGCACAGCAAGCACAGGCAGCAAGCACAGGCAGCACAGCAAGCACAGGCAGCAAGCACAGGCAGCACAGCAAGCACAGGCAGCAAGCACAGGCAGCACAGCAAGCACAGGCAGCAAGCACAGGCAGCACAGCAAGTACAGCATGCACAGGCAACAATCACAGGCAGCACAGCAAGTACAGCAAGCACAGGCAACAAGCACAGGCAGCTCAGCAAGCACAGGCAGCAAGCACAGGCAGCAAGCACAGGCAGCAAGCACAGGCAGCACAGGCAGCAAGCACAGGCAGCAGAGCAAGCACAGGCAGCAAGCACAGGCAGCAAGCACAGGCAGCATAGCAAGCAGAGGCAGCACAGAAAGCACAGGCAGCACAGCAAGCACAGGCAACACAGCAAGCACAGGCAGCACAGCAAGCACAGGCAGCAATCACAAACAGCACAGCAAGCACAGGCAGCAAGCACAGGCAGCACAGCAAGCACAGGCAGCACAGGCAGCAAGCACAGGCAGCACAGCAAGCACAGGCAGCAAGCACAGGCAGCTCAGGCAGCACAGCAAGCACAGGCAGCAAGCACAGGCAGCAGAGCAAGCACAGGCAGCAAGCACAGGCAGCATAGCAAGCAGAGGCAGCACAGAAAGCACAGGCAGCACAGCAAGCACAGGCAACACAGCAAGCACAGGCAGCACAACAAGCACAGGCAGCGCAGCAAGCACAGGCAGCACAGCAAGTACAGGCAGCAAGAACAGGCAGCACAGCAAGCACAGGCTGCATAGTAAGCACAGGCAGCAAGCACAGGCAGGACAGGCAGCAAGCACAGGGAGCACAGGCAGCTTGCACAGGCAGCATAGCAAGCACACGCAGCAAGCACAGGCAACAAGAACAGGCAGCACAGCAAGCACAGGCAGCACAGTAAGCACAGGCAGCTTGCACAGGCAGCACAGCAAGCACAGGCAACACAGCAAGCACAGGCAGCACAGCAAGTACAGGCAGCAAGCACAGGCAGCACAGGCAGCACAGAAAGCACAGGCAGCAAGCACAGGCAGCACAGGCAGCATAGCAAGCAGAGGCAGCACAGAAAGCACAGACAGCACAGCAAACACAGGCAACACAGCAAGCACAGGCAGCACAACAAGCACAGGCAGCGCAGCAAGCACAGCAAGCACAGGCAGCAAGCACAGGCAGCACAGCAAGCACAGGCAGCAAACACAGGCAGCACGGCAAGCACAGGCAGCACAGCCAGCACAGGCAGCACAGCACAGGCAGCACAGCAAGCACAGGCAGCACAGCAAGTACAGGCAGCAAGCACAGCAAGCACACGCAGCAAGCACAGGCAACAAGCACAGGCAGCACAGCAAGCACAGGCAGCACAGTAAGCACAGGCAGCTTGCACAGGCAGCATAGCAAGCACAGCAAGCACAGGCTGCAAGCACAGGCAGCACAGAAAGCACAGGCAGCAAGCACAGGCTGCACAGCAAGCACAGGCAGCACAGCAAGCACAGGCAGCAAGCGCAGGCAGCACAGCAGGCACAGGCAGCACAGCAAGCACAGAAAGCACAGGCAGCAAGCACAGGCAGCACAGGCAGCACAACAAGCACAGGCAGCAAGCACAGGCAGCAAGCACAGGCAGCAGAGCAAGCACAGGCAGCAAGCACAGGCAGCATAGCAAGCAGAGGCAGCACAGAAAGCACAGGCAGCACAGCAAGCACAGGCGGCACAGCAAGCACAGGCAGCAAGCACAGGCAGCAAGCACAGGCAGCAAGAACAGGCAGCACAGCAAGCACAGGCAGCAAGCACAGGCAGCACAGCAAGCACAGGTATATTAGAAACCCGCAGAATAGCTCGACGAGGTGTGTTCGTTTTAGCGATTCTGGGGGAAGTGCAGAGGGGTCAAGCTCCGTCCTCTTTCCAACAGGCAAAGCCTGCTCCGATCTTCGGCGAGATTCACTCTCGCATTTGTTTACAATGCTTACTCTTACTGAGACGCAGGTCAATGCACCGGCCGCCGAGGTAAACATATGATCCGCGACTCTCGGCGCCTCCAAAAACAGGTGACACAGCAACGCACTGTCGTGTGCCACTGTCGAATTACCGCGTGTTATGGGCGAAATCAAATGCATCGCTAACAGGCAGCACAGCAAGCACAGGCAGCATAGCAAGCACAGGGAGCAAGCACAGGCAGCACAGCAAGCACAGGCAGCAAGCACAGGCAGCACAGCGAGCACAGGCAGCAAGCACAGGCAGCAGAGCAAGCACAGGCAGCAAGCACAGGCAGCACAGCAAGCACAGGCAGCAAGCACAGGCAACACAGTAAGCACAGGCAGCAAGCACAGGCAGCACAGCAAGCACAGGCAGCACAAGCAGCTTGCACAGGCAGCATAGCAAGCACAGGCAGCACAGCAAGCACAGGCAGCAAGCACAGGCAGCAGAGCAAGCACAGGCAGCAAGCACAGGCAGCACAGCAAGCACAGGCAGCCCAGCAAGCACAGGCAGCAAGCACAAGCAGCACAACAAGCACAGGCAGCAAGCACAGGCAGCACAGCAAGCACAGGCATCAAGCACAGCTATGATAGAAACCCGCAAAATAGCTCGACGAGATGTGTTCGTTTTAGCGATTCTGGGGGAAGTGCAGAGGGGTCAAGCTCCGTCCTCTTTCCAACAGGCAAAGCCTGCTCCGAACTTCGGCGAGATTCACTCTCGCATTTGTTTACAATGCTTACTCTTATTGAGACGCAGGTCAATGCACCGGCTGCCGAGGTAAACATATGATCCGCGACTCTCGGCGCCTCCAAAAACAGGTGACACAGCAACGCACTGTTGTGCCACTGTCGATTTACCGCGTGTTATGGGCGAAATCAAATGCATCGCTAACAGGCAGCACAGCAAGCACAGACAGCATAGCAAGCACAGGCAGCAAGCACAGGCAGCACAGCAAGCACAGGCAGAAAGCACAGGCAGCACAACAAGCACAGGCAGCAAGCACAGGCAGCACAGCAAGCAAAGGCAGCAAGCACAGGCAGCACAGCAAGCACAGGCAGCAAGCACGGGCAGGCAGCAAGCACGGGCAGCACAGCAAGCACAGGCAGCAAGCACAGGCAGCACAGCAAGTACAGCAAGCACAGGCAGCACAGCAAGCACAGGCAGCATAGTAAGCACAGAAAGCACAGGCAGCAAGCACAGGCAGCACAGGCAGCACAGAAAGCACAGGCAGCAAGCACAGGCAGCACAGGCAGCATAGCAAGCAGAGGCAGCACAGAAGGCACAGACAGCACAGCAAACACAGGCAACACAGCAAGCACAGGCAGCACAGCAAGTACAGCAAGCACAGGCAGCAAAGCAAGCACAGGCAGCACAGCAAGCACAGGCAGCAAGCACAGGCAGCAAGCACAGGCAGCACAGCAAGCACAGGCAGCACAGTAAGCACAGGCAGCTTGCACTGGCAGCATAGCAAGCACAGCAAGCACAGGCAGCAAGCACAGGCAGCACAGAAAGCACAGGCAGCAAGCACAGGCAGCACAGGCAGCACAGAAAGCACAGGCAGCACAGGCAGCACAGCAAGCACAGGCAGCACAGCAAGTACAGGCAGCAAGCACAGGCAGCACAGCAAGCACACGCAGCAAGCACAGGCAACAAGCACAGGCAGCACAGCAAGCACAGGCAGCACAGCAAGCACAGGCAGCAAGCACAGGCAGCACAGCAAGCACAGGCAGCACAGCAAGCACAGGCAGCAAGCACACTCAGCACAGCAAGCACAGGCAGCACAGCAAGCACAGGCAGCAAGCACAGGCAGCACACCAAGCACAGGCAGCACAGCAAGCACAGGCAGCACAGCAAGCACACTCAGCACAGCAAGCACAGGCAGCAAGCTCAGGCAGCACAGCAAGCACAGGCAGCAAGCACAGGCAGCACAGCAAGCACAGGCAGCAAGCACAGGCAACACAGCAAGCACAGGCAGGACAGCAAGCACAGGCAGCACAGCAAGCACAGGCAGCAAGCACAGGCAGCGCAGCAAGCACAGGCAGCAAGCACAGGCAGCACAGCAAGCACAGGCAGCAAGCACAGGCAGCACAGCAAGCACAGGCAGCAAGCACAGGCAGCGCAGCAAGCACAGGCAGCAAGCACAGGCAGCACAGCAAGCACAGGCAGCAAGCACAGGCAGCACAGCAAGCACAGGCAGCAAGCACAGGCAGCACAGCAAGCACAGGCAGCAAGCACAGGCAGCACAGCAAGCACAGGCATAAGTCGTGTTGTTTAACGTGCAGCAACTGGCTTGACGCCTCTAACCACACGGCCCCCTGCTACGAGTGCGCAACGCAAACGTAGACGAAGCACGGATTTGGAATACGTCCAATCAGCGCGCAATAAGCAAGCACAGGCAGCAAGCACAGGCAGCACAGCAAGCACAGGCAGCACAGCAAGCACGGGCAGCACAGCAAGCACAGCCAGCAAGCACAGGCAGCACAGCCAGCAAGCACAGGCAGCACAGCAAGTACAGCAAGCACAGGCAGCAAAGCAAGCACAGGCAGCACAGCAAGTACAGCAAGCACAGGCAGCAAGCATAGGCAGCAGAGCATGCACAGGCAGCAAGAACAGGCAGCACAGCAAGCACAGGCAGCAAGCACAGGCAGCACAGCAAGCACAGGCAGCAAGCACAGGCAGCACAGCAAGCACAGGCAGCAAGCACAGGCAGCAAGCACAGGCAGCACAGCAAGCACAGGCAGCAAGCACAGGCAGCAAGCACGGGCAGCACAGCAAGCACAGGCAGCAAGCACAGGCAGCACAGCAAGCACAGCCAGCAAGCACCGGCAGCACAGCAAGCACAGGCAGCACAGCAAGTACAGCAAGCACAGGCAGCAAAGCAAGCACAGGCAGCACAGGCAGCAAGCACAGGCAGCAAGCACAGGCAGCACAGCAAGCACAGGCAGCAAGCACAGGCAGCACAGCAAGCACAGGCAGCAAGCACAGGCAACACAGTAAGCACAGGCAGCAAGCACAGGCAGCAAGAACAGGCAGCACAGCAAGCACAGGCAGCACAGCACAGGCAGCACTGCAAGCACAGGCAGCAAGCACAGGCAGCACAGCAAGCACAGGCAGCAAGCACAGGCAGCACAGCAAGTACAGGCAGCAAGCACAGGCAACACAGTAAGCACAGGCAGCAAGCACAGGCAGCACAGCAAGCACAGGCAGCAAGCACAGGCAGCACAGCAAGCACAGGCAGCACAGGCAGCTTGCACAGGCAGCATAGCAAGCACAGGCAGCACAGCAAGCACAGGCAGCACAGCAAGCACAGGCAGCAAGCACAGGCAACACAGTAAGCACAGGCAGCAAGCACAGGCAGCACAGCAAGCACAGGCAGCACAAGCAGCTTGCACAGGCAGCATAGCAAGCACAGGCAGCACAGCAAGCACAGGCAGCAAGCACAGGCAGCAGAGCAAGCACAGGCAGCAAGCACAGGCAGCACAGCAAGCACAGGCAGCCCAGCAAGCACAGGCAGCAAGCACAAGCAGCACAACAAGCACAGGCAGCAAGCACAGGCAGCACAGCAAGCACAGGCATCAAGCACAGCTATGATAGAAACCCGCAAAATAGCTCGACGAGATGTGTTCGTTTTAGCGATTCTGGGGGAAGTGCAGAGGGGTCAACCTCCGTCCTTTTTCCAACAGGCAAAGCCTGCTCCGATCTTCGGCGAGATTCACTCTCGCATTTGTTTACAATGCTTACTCTTATTGAGACGCAGGTCAATGCACCGGCTGCCGAGGTAAACATATGATCCGCGACTCTCGGCGCCTCCAAAAACAGGTGACACAGCAACGCACTGTTGTGCCACTGTCGATTTACCGCGTGTTATGGGCGAAATCAAATGCATCGCTAACAGGCAGCACAGCAAGCACAGGCAGCATAGCAAGCACAGGCAGCAAGCACAGGCAGCACAGCAAGCACAGGCAGAAAGCACAGGCAGCACAACAAGCACAGGCAGCAAGCACAGGCAGCACAGCAAGCACAGGCAGCAAGCACAGGCAGCACAGCAAGCACAGGCAGCAAGCACAGGCAGCACAGCAAGCACAGGCAGCAAGCATAGGCAGCAGAGCATGCACAGGCAGCAAGAACAGGCAGCACAGCAAGCACAGGCAGCAAGCACAGGCAGCACAGCAAGCACAGGCAGCAAGCACAGGCAGCACAGCAAGCACAGGCAGCAAGCACAGGCAGCAAGCACGGGCAGCACAGCAAGCACAGGCAGCAAGCACCGGCAGCACAGCAAGCACAGGCAGCACAGCAAGTACAGCAAGCACAGGCATCAAGCACAGCTATGATAGAAACCCGCAAAATAGCTCGACGAGATGTGTTCGTTTTAGCGATTCTGGGGGAAGTGCAGAGGGGTCAAGCTCCGTCCTCTTTCCAACAGGCAAAGCCTGCTCCGATCTTCGGCGAGATTCACTCTCGCATTTGTTTACAATGCTTACTCTTACTGAGACGCAGGTCAATGCACCGGCCGCCGAGGTAAATATATGATCCGCGACTCTCGGCGCCTCCAAAAACAGGTGACACAGCAACGCACTGTCGTGTGCCACTGTCGAATTACCGCGTGTTATGGGCGAAATCAAATGCATCGCTAACAGGCAGCACAGCAAGCACAGGCAGCATAGCAAGCACAGGCAGCAAGCACAGGCAGCAAGCACAGGCAGCACAGCAAGCACAGGCAGCAAGCACAGGCAGCAAGCACAGGCAGCACAGCAAGCACAGGCAGCAAGCACAGGCAGCAAGCACAGGCAGCACAGAAAGCACAGGCAGCAAGCACAGGCAGCACAGCAAGCACAGGCAGCAAGCACAGGCAGCACACCAAGCACAGGCAGCAAGCACAGGCAGCACAGCAAGTACAGCAAGCACAGGCAGCAAGCACAGGCAGCACAGCAAGCACAGGCAGCACAGGCAGCACAGCAAGCACAGGCAGCAAGCACAGGCAGCACAGCAAGCACAGGCAGCAAGCACAGGCAGCACAGCAAGCACAGGCAGCACAGTAAGCACAGGCAGCTTGCACTGGCAGCATAGCAAGCAGAGCAAGCACAGGCAGCAAGCGCAGGCAGCACAGGCAGCACAGAAAGCACAGGCAGCAAGCACAGGCAGCACAGGCAGCACAGAAAGCACAGGCAGCAAGCACAGGCAGCACAGGCAGCATAGCAAGCAGAGGCAGCACAGAAAGCACAGACAGCACAGCAAACACAGGCAACACAGCAAGCACAGGCAGCACAACAAGCACAGGCAGCGCAGCAAGCACAGGCAGCAAGCACAGGCAGCAAGCACAGGCAGCACAGCAAGCACAGGCAGCAAACACAGGCAGCACGGCAAGCACAGGCAGCACAGCACAGGCAGCACAGCAAGCACAGGCAGCACAGCAAGTACAGGCAGCAAGCACAGCAAGCACACGCAGCAAGCACAGGCAACAATCACAGGCAGCACAGCAAGCACAGGCAGCACAGTAAGCACAGGCAGCTTGCACAGGCAGCACAGCAAGCACAGGCAGCAAGCACAGGCAGCACAGCAAGCACAGGCAGCAAGCACAGGCAGCACTGCAAGCACAGGCAGCAAGCACAGGCAGCAAGCACAGGCAGCAAGAACAGGCAGCACAGCAAGCACAGGCAGCAAGCACAGGCAGCACAGCAAGCACAGGCAGCACAGCAAGCACAGGCAGCAAGCACAGGCAGCACAGCAAGCACAGGCAGCAAGCACAGGCAGCACAGCAAGCACAGGCAGCAAGCACAGGCAGCACAGCAAGCACAGGCAGCAAGCACAGGCAGCACAGCAAGTACAGCATGCACAGGCAACAATCACAGGCAGCACAGCAAGTACAGCAAGCACAGGCAACAAGCACAGGCAGCTCAGCAAGCACAGGCAGCAAGCACAGGCAGCAAGCACAGGCAGCAAGCACAGGCAGCACAGGCAGCAAGCACAGGCAGCAGAGCAAGCACAGGCAGCAAGCACAGGCAGCAAGCACAGGCAGCATAGCAAGCAGAGGCAGCACAGAAAGCACAGGCAGCACAGCAAGCACAGGCAACACAGCAAGCACAGGCAGCACAGCAAGCACAGGCAGCAAGCACAGGCAGCACAGCAAGCACAGGCAGCAAGCACAGGCAGCAAGCACAGGCAGCACAGCAAGCACAGGCAGCACAGTAAGCACAGGCAGCTTGCACTGGCAGCATAGCAAGCACAGCAAGCACAGGCAGCAAGCACAGGCAGCACAGAAAGCACAGGCAGCAAGCACAGGCAGCACAGGCAGCACAGAAAGCACAGGCAGCACAGGCAGCACAGCAAGCACAGGCAGCACAGCAAGCACAGGCAACACAGCAAGCACAGGCAGCACAACAAGCACAGGCAGCGCAGCAAGCACAGGCAGCACAGCAAGTACAGGCAGCAAGAACAGGCAGCACAGCAAGCACAGGCTGCATAGTAAGCACAGGCAGCAAGCACAGGCAGGACAGGCAGCAAGCACAGGGAGCACAGGCAGCTTGCACAGGCAGCATAGCAAGCACACGCAGCAAGCACAGGCAACAAGAACAGGCAGCACAGCAAGCACAGGCAGCACAGTAAGCACAGGCAGCTTGCACAGGCAGCACAGCAAGCACAGGCAACACAGCAAGCACAGGCAGCACAGCAAGTACAGGCAGCAAGCACAGGCAGCAAAGGCAGCACAGAAAGCACAGGCAGCAAGCACAGGCAGCACAGGCAGCATAGCAAGCAGAGGCAGCACAGAAAGCACAGACAGCACAGCAAACACAGGCAACACAGCAAGCACAGGCAGCACAACAAGCACAGGCAGCGCAGCAAGCACAGCAAGCACAGGCAGCACAGCAAGCACAGGCAGCAAACACAGGCAGCACGGCAAGCACAGGCAGCACAGCCAGCACAGGCAGCACAGCACAGGCAGCACAGCAAGCACAGGCAGCACAGCAAGTACAGGCAGCAAGCACACGCAGCAAGCACAGGCAGCAAGCACAGGCAGCACAGCAAGCACAGGCAGCAAGCACAGGCAGCACAGCAAGCACAGGCAGCAAGCACAGGCAGCAAGCACAGGCAGCACAGCAAGCACAGGCAGCAAGCACAGGCAGCAAGCACGGGCAGCACAGCAAGCACAGGCAGCAAGCACAGGCAGCACAGCAAGCACAGCCAGCAAGCACCGGCAGCACAGCAAGCACAGGCAGCACAGCAAGTACAGCAAGCACAGGCAGCAAAGCAAGCACAGGCAGCACAGGCAGCAAGCACAGGCAGCAAGCACAGGCAGCACAGCAAGCACAGGCAGCAAGCACAGGCAGCACAGCAAGCACAGGCAGCAAGCACAGGCAACACAGTAAGCACAGGCAGCAAGCACAGGCAGCAAGAACAGGCAGCACAGCAAGCACAGGCAGCACAGCACAGGCAGCACTGCAAGCACAGGCAGCAAGCACAGGCAGCACAGCAAGCACAGGCAGCAAGCACAGGCAGCACAGCAAGTACAGGCGGCAAGCACAGGCAACACAGTAAGCACAGGCAGCAAGCACAGGCAGCACAGCAAGCACAGGCAGCAAGCACAGGCAGCACAGCAAGCACAGGCAGCACAGGCAGCTTGCACAGGCAGCATAGCAAGCACAGGCAGCACAGCAAGCACAGGCAGCACAGCAAGCACAGGCAGCAAGCACAGGCAACACAGTAAGCACAGGCAGCAAGCACAGGCAGCACAGCAAGCACAGGCAGCACAAGCAGCTTGCACAGGCAGCATAGCAAGCACAGGCAGCACAGCAAGCACAGGCAGCAAGCACAGGCAGCAGAGCAAGCACAGGCAGCAAGCACAGGCAGCACAGCAAGCACAGGCAGCCCAGCAAGCACAGGCAGCAAGCACAAGCAGCACAACAAGCACAGGCAGCAAGCACAGGCAGCACAGCAAGCACAGGCATCAAGCACAGCTATGATAGAAACCCGCAAAATAGCTCGACGAGATGTGTTCGTTTTAGCGATTCTGGGGGAAGTGCAGAGGGGTCAAGCTCCGTCCTTTTTCCAACAGGCAAAGCCTGCTCCGATCTTCGGCGAGATTCACTCTCGCATTTGTTTACAATGCTTACTCTTACTGAGACGCAGGTCAATGCACCGGCCGCCGAGGTAAACATATGATCCGCGACTCTCGGCGCCTCCAAAAACAGGTGACACAGCAACGCACTGTCGTGTGCCACTGTCGAATTACCGCGTGTTATGGGCGAAATCAAATGCATCGCTAACAGGCAGCACAGCAAGCACAGGCAGCATAGCAAGCACAGGGAGCAAGCACAGGCAGCACAGCAAGCACAGGCAGCAAGCACAGGCAGCACAGCGAGCACAGGCAGCAAGCACAGGCAGCAGAGCAAGCACAGGCAGCAAGCACAGGCAGCACAGCAAGCACAGGCAGCAAGCACAGGCAACACAGTAAGCACAGGCAGCAAGCACAGGCAGCACAGCAAGCACAGGCAGCACAAGCAGCTTGCACAGGCAGCATAGCAAGCACAGGCAGCACAGCAGCACAGGCAGCAAGCACAGGCAGCAGAGCAAGCACAGGCAGCAAGCACAGGCAGCACAGCAAGCACAGGCAGCCCAGCAAGCACAGGCAGCAAGCACAAGCAGCACAACAAGCACAGGCAGCAAGCACAGGCAGCACAGCAAGCACAGGCATCAAGCACAGCTATGATAGAAACCCGCAAAATAGCTCGACGAGATGTGTTCGTTTTAGCGATTCTGGGGGAAGTGCAGAGGGGTCAAGCTCCGTCCTCTTTCCAACAGGCAAAGCCTGCTCCGAACTTCGGCGAGATTCACTCTCGCATTTGTTTACAATGCTTACTCTTATTGAGACGCAGGTCAATGCACCGGCTGCCGAGGTAAACATATGATCCGCGACTCTCGGCGCCTCCAAAAACAGGTGACACAGCAACGCACTGTTGTGCCACTGTCGATTTACCGCGTGTTATGGGCGAAATCAAATGCATCGCTAACAGGCAGCACAGCAAGCACAGACAGCATAGCAAGCACAGGCAGCAAGCACAGGCAGCACAGCAAGCACAGGCAGAAAGCACAGGCAGCACAACAAGCACAGGCAGCAAGCACAGGCAGCACAGCAAGCAAAGGCAGCAAGCACAGGCAGCACAGCAAGCACAGGCAGCAAGCACAGGCAGCAAGCACAGGCAGCACAGAAAGCACAGACAGCAAGCACAGGCAGCAAGCACAGGCAGCACACCAAGCACAGGCAGCAAGCACAGGCAGCACAGGCAGCACAGCAAGTACAGCAAGCACAGGCAGCAAGCACAGGCAGCACAGCAAGCACAGGCAGCACAGGCAGCACAGCAAGCACAGGCAGCAAGCACAGGCAGCACAGCAAGCACAGGCAGCAAGCACAGGCAGCACAGCAAGCACAGGCAGCACAGTAAGCACAGGCAGCTTGCACTGGCAGCATAGCAAGCAGAGCAAGCACAGGCAGCAAGCGCAGGCAGCACAGGCAGCACAGAAAGCACAGGCAGCAAGCACAGGCAGCACAGGCAGCACAGAAAGCACAGGCAGCAAGCACAGGCAGCACAGGCAGCATAGCAAGCAGAGGCAGCACAGAAAGCACAGACAGCACAGCAAACACAGGCAACACAGCAAGCACAGGCAGCACAACAAGCACAGGCAGCGCAGCAAGCACAGGCAGCAAGCACAGGCAGCAAGCACAGGCAGCACAGCAAGCACAGGCAGCAAACACAGGCAGCACGGCAAGCACAGGCAGCACAGCACAGGCAGCACAGCAAGCACAGGCAGCACAGCAAGTACAGGCAGCAAGCACAGCAAGCACACGCAGCAAGCACAGGCAACAATCACAGGCAGCACAGCAAGCACAGGCAGCACAGTAAGCACAGGCAGCTTGCACAGGCAGCACAGCAAGCACAGGCAGCAAGCACAGGCAGCACAGCAAGCACAGGCAGCAAGCACAGGCAGCACTGCAAGCACAGGCAGCAAGCACAGGCAGCAAGCACAGGCAGCAAGAACAGGCAGCACAGCAAGCACAGGCAGCAAGCACAGGCAGCACAGCAAGCACAGGCAGCACAGCAAGCACAGGCAGCAAGCACAGGCAGCACAGCAAGCACAGGCAGCAAGCACAGGCAGCACAGCAAGCACAGGCAGCAAGCACAGGCAGCACAGCAAGCACAGGCAGCAAGCACAGGCAGCACAGCAAGTACAGCATGCACAGGCAACAATCACAGGCAGCACAGCAAGTACAGCAAGCACAGGCAACAAGCACAGGCAGCTCAGCAAGCACAGGCAGCAAGCACAGGCAGCAAGCACAGGCAGCAAGCACAGGCAGCACAGGCAGCAAGCACAGGCAGCAGAGCAAGCACAGGCAGCAAGCACAGGCAGCAAGCACAGGCAGCATAGCAAGCAGAGGCAGCACAGAAAGCACAGGCAGCACAGCAAGCACAGGCAACACAGCAAGCACAGGCAGCACAGCAAGCACAGGCAGCAAGCACAGGCAGCACAGCAAGCACAGGCAGCAAGCACAGGCAGCAAGCACAGGCAGCACAGCAAGCACAGGCAGCACAGTAAGCACAGGCAGCTTGCACTGGCAGCATAGCAAGCACAGCAAGCACAGGCAGCAAGCACAGGCAGCACAGAAAGCACAGGCAGCAAGCACAGGCAGCACAGGCAGCACAGAAAGCACAGGCAGCACAGGCAGCACAGCAAGCACAGGCAGCACAGCAAGCACAGGCAACACAGCAAGCACAGGCAGCACAACAAGCACAGGCAGCGCAGCAAGCACAGGCAGCACAGCAAGTACAGGCAGCAAGAACAGGCAGCACAGCAAGCACAGGCTGCATAGTAAGCACAGGCAGCAAGCACAGGCAGGACAGGCAGCAAGCACAGGGAGCACAGGCAGCTTGCACAGGCAGCATAGCAAGCACACGCAGCAAGCACAGGCAACAAGAACAGGCAGCACAGCAAGCACAGGCAGCACAGTAAGCACAGGCAGCTTGCACAGGCAGCACAGCAAGCACAGGCAACACAGCAAGCACAGGCAGCACAGCAAGTACAGGCAGCAAGCACAGGCAGCAAAGGCAGCACAGAAAGCACAGGCAGCAAGCACAGGCAGCACAGGCAGCATAGCAAGCAGAGGCAGCACAGAAAGCACAGACAGCACAGCAAACACAGGCAACACAGCAAGCACAGGCAGCACAACAAGCACAGGCAGCGCAGCAAGCACAGCAAGCACAGGCAGCACAGCAAGCACAGGCAGCAAACACAGGCAGCACGGCAAGCACAGGCAGCACAGCCAGCACAGGCAGCACAGCACAGGCAGCACAGCAAGCACAGGCAGCACAGCAAGTACAGGCAGCAAGCACACGCAGCAAGCACAGGCAGCAAGCACAGGCAGCACAGCAAGCACAGGCAGCAAGCACAGGCAGCACAGCAAGCACAGGCAGCAAGCACAGGCAGCAAGCACAGGCAGCACAGCAAGCACAGGCAGCAAGCACAGGCAGCAAGCACGGGCAGCACAGCAAGCACAGGCAGCAAGCACAGGCAGCACAGCAAGCACAGCCAGCAAGCACCGGCAGCACAGCAAGCACAGGCAGCACAGCAAGTACAGCAAGCACAGGCAGCAAAGCAAGCACAGGCAGCACAGGCAGCAAGCACAGGCAGCAAGCACAGGCAGCACAGCAAGCACAGGCAGCAAGCACAGGCAGCACAGCAAGCACAGGCAGCAAGCACAGGCAACACAGTAAGCACAGACAGCAAGCACAGGCAGCAAGAACAGGCAGCACAGCAAGCACAGGCAGCACAGCACAGGCAGCACTGCAAGCACAGGCAGCAAGCACAGGCAGCACAGCAAGCACAGGCAGCAAGCACAGGCAGCACAGCAAGTACAGGCGGCAAGCACAGGCAACACAGTAAGCACAGGCAGCAAGCACAGGCAGCACAGCAAGCACAGGCAGCAAGCACAGGCAGCACAGCAAGCACAGGCAGCACAGGCAGCTTGCACAGGCAGCATAGCAAGCACAGGCAGCACAGCAAGCACAGGCAGCACAGCAAGCACAGGCAGCAAGCACAGGCAACACAGTAAGCACAGGCAGCAAGCACAGGCAGCACAGCAAGCACAGGCAGCACAAGCAGCTTGCACAGGCAGCATAGCAAGCACAGGCAGCACAGCAAGCACAGGCAGCAAGCACAGGCAGCAGAGCAAGCACAGGCAGCAAGCACAGGCAGCACAGCAAGCACAGGCAGCCCAGCAAGCACAGGCAGCAAGCACAAGCAGCACAACAAGCACAGGCAGCAAGCACAGGCAGCACAGCAAGCACAGGCATCAAGCACAGCTATGATAGAAACCCGCAAAATAGCTCGACGAGATGTGTTCGTTTTAGCGATTCTGGGGGAAGTGCAGAGGGGTCAAGCTCCGTCCTTTTTCCAACAGGCAAAGCCTGCTCCGATCTTCGGCGAGATTCACTCTCGCATTTGTTTACAATGCTTACTCTTACTGAGACGCAGGTCAATGCACCGGCCGCCGAGGTAAACATATGATCCGCGACTCTCGGCGCCTCCAAAAACAGGTGACACAGCAACGCACTGTCGTGTGCCACTGTCGAATTACCGCGTGTTATGGGCGAAATCAAATGCATCGCTAACAGGCAGCACAGCAAGCACAGGCAGCATAGCAAGCACAGGGAGCAAGCACAGGCAGCACAGCAAGCACAGGCAGCAAGCACAGGCAGCACAGCGAGCACAGGCAGCAAGCACAGGCAGCAGAGCAAGCACAGGCAGCAAGCACAGGCAGCACAGCAAGCACAGGCAGCAAGCACAGGCAACACAGTAAGCACAGGCAGCAAGCACAGGCAGCACAGCAAGCACAGGCAGCACAAGCAGCTTGCACAGGCAGCATAGCAAGCACAGGCAGCACAGCAGCACAGGCAGCAAGCACAGGCAGCAGAGCAAGCACAGGCAGCAAGCACAGGCAGCACAGCAAGCACAGGCAGCCCAGCAAGCACAGGCAGCAAGCACAAGCAGCACAACAAGCACAGGCAGCAAGCACAGGCAGCACAGCAAGCACAGGCATCAAGCACAGCTATGATAGAAACCCGCAAAATAGCTCGACGAGATGTGTTCGTTTTAGCGATTCTGGGGGAAGTGCAGAGGGGTCAAGCTCCGTCCTCTTTCCAACAGGCAAAGCCTGCTCCGAACTTCGGCGAGATTCACTCTCGCATTTGTTTACAATGCTTACTCTTATTGAGACGCAGGTCAATGCACCGGCTGCCGAGGTAAACATATGATCCGCGACTCTCGGCGCCTCCAAAAACAGGTGACACAGCAACGCACTGTTGTGCCACTGTCGATTTACCGCGTGTTATGGGCGAAATCAAATGCATCGCTAACAGGCAGCACAGCAAGCACAGACAGCATAGCAAGCACAGGCAGCAAGCACAGGCAGCACAGCAAGCACAGGCAGAAAGCACAGGCAGCACAACAAGCACAGGCAGCAAGCACAGGCAGCACAGCAAGCAAAGGCAGCAAGCACAGGCAGCACAGCAAGCACAGGCAGCAAGCACGGGCAGGCAGCAAGCACGGGCAGCACAGCAAGCACAGGCAGCAAGCACAGGCAGCACAGCAAGTACAGCAAGCACAGGCAGCACAGCAAGCACAGGCAGCATAGTAAGCACAGAAAGCACAGGCAGCAAGCACAGGCAGCACAGGCAGCACAGAAAGCACAGGCAGCAAGCACAGGCAGCACAGGCAGCATAGCAAGCAGAGGCAGCACAGAAGGCACAGACAGCACAGCAAACACAGGCAACACAGCAAGCACAGGCAGCACAGCAAGTACAGCAAGCACAGGCAGCAAAGCAAGCACAGGCAGCACATCAAGTACAGCAAGCACAGGCAGCAAGCACAGGCAGCACAGCAAGCACAGGCAGCACAGGCAGCACAGCAAGCACAGGCAGCACAGCAAGCACAGGCAGCACAGCAAGTACAGGCAGCAAGCACAGGCAGCACAGCAAGCACACGCAGCAAGCACAGGCAACAAGCACAGGCAGCACAGCAAGCACAGGCAGCAAGCACAGGCAGCACAGCAAGCACAGGCAGCACAGGCAGCACAGCAAGCACAGGCAGCACAGCAAGCACAGGCAGCAAGCACAGGCAGCACAGCAAGCACAGCAAGCTCAGGCAGCAAGCACAGGCAGCACACCAAGCACAGGCAGCAAGCACAGGCAGCACAGCAAGTACAGCAAGCACAGGCAGCAAGCACAGGCAGCACAGCAAGCACAGGCAGCACAGGCAGCACAGCAAGCACAGGCAGCACAGCAAGCACAGGCAGCACAGCAAGTACAGGCAGCAAGCACAGGCAGCACAGCAAGCACACGCAGCAAGCACAGGCAACAAGCACAGGCAGCACAGCAAGCACAGGCAGCAAGCACAGGCAGCACAGCAAGCACAGGCAGCAAGCACAGGCAGCACAGGCAGCATAGTAAGCACAGGCAGCAAGCACAGGCAGCACAGCAAGCACAGGCAGCAAGCACAGGCAGCACAGCAAGCACAGGCAGCAAACACAGGCAGCACAGAAAGCACAGGCAGCAAGCACAGGCTGCACAGCAAGCACTGGCAGCAAGCACGGGCAGCACAGCAAGCACAGGCAGCAAGCACAGGCAGCACAGCAAGCACAGCCAGCAAACACAGGCAGCACAGCAAGCACAGGCAGCACAGCAAGTACAGCAAGCACAGGCAGCAAAGCAAGCACAGGCAGCACATCAAGTACAGCAAGCACAGGCAGCAAGCACAGGCAGCACAGCAAGCACAGGCAGCAAGCACAGGCAGCACAGCAAGCACAGGCAACACAGTAAGCACAGGCAGCACAGCAAGCACAGGCATGTTAGAAACCCGCAAAATAGCTCTACGAGATGTGTACGTTTTAGCGATTCTGGGGGATGTGCAGAGGGGTCAAGCTCCGTCCTCTTTCCAACAGGCAAAGCCTGCTCCGATCTTCGGCGAGATTCACTCTCGCATTTGTTTACAATGCTTACTCTTACTGAGACGCAGGTCAATGCACCGGCCGCCGAGGTAAACATATGATCCGCGACTCTCGGCGCCTCCAAAAACAGGTGACACAGCAACGCACTGTCGTGTGCCACTGTCGAATTACCGCGTGTTATGGGCGAAATCAAATGCATCGCTAACAGGCAGCACAGCAAGCACAGGCAGCATAGCAAGTACAGGCAGCAAGCACAGGCAGCACAGCAAGCACAGGCAGAAAGCACAGGCAGCACAACAAGCACAGGCAGCAAGCACAGGCAGCACAGCAAGCACAGGCAGCAAGCACAGGCAGCACAGCAAGCACAGGCAGCAAGCACAGGCAGCACAGCAAGCACAGGCAGCAAGCATAGGCAGCAGAGCATGCACAGGCAGCAAGAACAGGCAGCACAGCAAGCACAGGCAGCAAGCACAGGCAGCACAGCAAGCACAGGCAGCAAGCACAGGCAGCACAGCAAGCACAGGCAGCAAGCACAGGCAGCAAGCACGGGCAGCACAGCAAGCACAGGCAGCAAGCACCGGCAGCACAGCAAGCACAGGCAGCACAGCAAGTACAGCAAGCACAGGCATCAAGCACAGCTATGATAGAAACCCGCAAAATAGCTCGACGAGATGTGTTCGTTTTAGCGATTCTGGGGGAAGTGCAGAGGGGTCAAGCTCCGTCCTCTTTCCAACAGGCAAAGCCTGCTCCGATCTTCGGCGAGATTCACTCTCGCATTTGTTTACAATGCTTACTCTTACTGAGACGCAGGTCAATGCACCGGCCGCCGAGGTAAATATATGATCCGCGACTCTCGGCGCCTCCAAAAACAGGTGACACAGCAACGCACTGTCGTGTGCCACTGTCGAATTACCGCGTGTTATGGGCGAAATCAAATGCATCGCTAACAGGCAGCACAGCAAGCACAGGCAGCATAGCAAGCACAGGCAGCAAGCACAGGCAGCAAGCACAGGCAGCACAGCAAGCACAGGCAGCAAGCACAGGCAGCAAGCACAGGCAGCAAGCACAGGCAGCACAGAAAGCACAGGCAGCAAGCACAGGCAGCACAGCAAGCACAGGCAGCAAGCACAGGCAGCACACCAAGCACAGGCAGCAAGCACAGGCAGCACAGCAAGTACAGCAAGCACAGGCAGCAAGCACAGGCAGCACAGCAAGCACAGGCAGCACAGGCAGCACAGCAAGCACAGGCAGCAAGCACAGGCAGCACAGCAAGCACAGGCAGCAAGCACAGGCAGCACAGCAAGCACAGGCAGCACAGTAAGCACAGGCAGCTTGCACTGGCAGCATAGCAAGCAGAGCAAGCACAGGCAGCAAGCGCAGGCAGCACAGGCAGCACAGAAAGCACAGGCAGCAAGCACAGGCAGCACAGGCAGCACAGAAAGCACAGGCAGCAAGCACAGGCAGCACAGGCAGCATAGCAAGCAGAGGCAGCACAGAAAGCACAGACAGCACAGCAAACACAGGCAACACAGCAAGCACAGGCAGCACAACAAGCACAGGCAGCGCAGCAAGCACAGGCAGCAAGCACAGGCAGCAAGCACAGGCAGCACAGCAAGCACAGGCAGCAAACACAGGCAGCACGGCAAGCACAGGCAGCACAGCACAGGCAGCACAGCAAGCACAGGCAGCACAGCAAGTACAGGCAGCAAGCACAGCAAGCACACGCAGCAAGCACAGGCAACAAGCACAGGCAGCACAGCAAGCACAGGCAGCACAGTAAGCACAGGCAGCTTGCACAGGCAGCACAGCAAGCACAGGCAGCAAGCACAGGCAGCACAGCAAGCACAGGCAGCAAGCACAGGCAGCACTGCAAGCACAGGCAGCAAGCACAGGCAGCAAGCACAGGCAGCAAGAACAGGCAGCACAGCAAGCACAGGCAGCAAGCACAGGCAGCACAGCAAGCACAGGCAGCACAGCAAGCACAGGCAGCAAGCACAGGCAGCACAGCAAGCACAGGCAGCAAGCACAGGCAGCACAGCAAGCACAGGCAGCAAGCACAGGCAGCACAGCAAGCACAGGCAGCAAGCACAGGCAGCACAGCAAGTACAGCATGCACAGGCAACAATCACAGGCAGCACAGCAAGTACAGCAAGCACAGGCAACAAGCACAGGCAGCTCAGCAAGCACAGGCAGCAAGCACAGGCAGCAAGCACAGGCAGCAAGCACAGGCAGCACAGGCAGCAAGCACAGGCAGCAGAGCAAGCACAGGCAGCAAGCACAGGCAGCAAGCACAGGCAGCATAGCAAGCAGAGGCAGCACAGAAAGCACAGGCAGCACAGCAAGCACAGGCAACACAGCAAGCACAGGCAGCACAGCAAGCACAGGCAGCAAGCACAGGCAGCACAGCAAGCACAGGCAGCAAGCACAGGCAGCAAGCACAGGCAGCACAGCAAGCACAGGCAGCACAGTAAGCACAGGCAGCTTGCACTGGCAGCATAGCAAGCACAGCAAGCACAGGCAGCAAGCACAGGCAGCACAGAAAGCACAGGCAGCAAGCACAGGCAGCACAGGCAGCACAGAAAGCACAGGCAGCACAGGCAGCACAGCAAGCACAGGCAGCACAGCAAGCACAGGCAACACAGCAAGCACAGGCAGCACAACAAGCACAGGCAGCGCAGCAAGCACAGGCAGCACAGCAAGTACAGGCAGCAAGAACAGGCAGCACAGCAAGCACAGGCTGCATAGTAAGCACAGGCAGCAAGCACAGGCAGGACAGGCAGCAAGCACAGGGAGCACAGGCAGCTTGCACAGGCAGCATAGCAAGCACACGCAGCAAGCACAGGCAACAAGAACAGGCAGCACAGCAAGCACAGGCAGCACAGTAAGCACAGGCAGCTTGCACAGGCAGCACAGCAAGCACAGGCAACACAGCAAGCACAGGCAGCACAGCAAGTACAGGCAGCAAGCACAGGCAGCAAAGGCAGCACAGAAAGCACAGGCAGCAAGCACAGGCAGCACAGGCAGCATAGCAAGCAGAGGCAGCACAGAAAGCACAGACAGCACAGCAAACACAGGCAACACAGCAAGCACAGGCAGCACAACAAGCACAGGCAGCGCAGCAAGCACAGCAAGCACAGGCAGCACAGCAAGCACAGGCAGCAAACACAGGCAGCACGGCAAGCACAGGCAGCACAGCCAGCACAGGCAGCACAGCACAGGCAGCACAGCAAGCACAGGCAGCACAGCAAGTACAGGCAGCAAGCACAGCAAGCACACGCAGCAAGCACAGGCAGCAAGCACAGGCAGCACAGCAAGCACAGGCAGCAAGCACAGGCAGCACAGCAAGCACAGGCAGCAAGCACAGGCAGCAAGCACAGGCAGCACAGCAAGCACAGGCAGCAAGCACAGGCAGCAAGCACGGGCAGCACAGCAAGCACAGGCAGCAAGCACAGGCAGCACAGCAAGCACAGCCAGCAAGCACCGGCAGCACAGCAAGCACAGGCAGCACAGCAAGTACAGCAAGCACAGGCAGCAAAGCAAGCACAGGCAGCACAGGCAGCAAGCACAGGCAGCAAGCACAGGCAGCACAGCAAGCACAGGCAGCAAGCACAGGCAGCACAGCAAGCACAGGCAGCAAGCACAGGCAACACAGTAAGCACAGGCAGCAAGCACAGGCAGCAAGAACAGGCAGCACAGCAAGCACAGGCAGCACAGCACAGGCAGCACTGCAAGCACAGGCAGCAAGCACAGGCAGCACAGCAAGCACAGGCAGCAAGCACAGGCAGCACAGCAAGTACAGGCGGCAAGCACAGGCAACACAGTAAGCACAGGCAGCAAGCACAGGCAGCACAGCAAGCACAGGCAGCAAGCACAGGCAGCACAGCAAGCACAGGCAGCACAGGCAGCTTGCACAGGCAGCATAGCAAGCACAGGCAGCACAGCAAGCACAGGCAGCACAGCAAGCACAGGCAGCAAGCACAGGCAACACAGTAAGCACAGGCAGCAAGCACAGGCAGCACAGCAAGCACAGGCAGCACAAGCAGCTTGCACAGGCAGCATAGCAAGCACAGGCAGCACAGCAAGCACAGGCAGCAAGCACAGGCAGCAGAGCAAGCACAGGCAGCAAGCACAGGCAGCACAGCAAGCACAGGCAGCCCAGCAAGCACAGGCAGCAAGCACAAGCAGCACAACAAGCACAGGCAGCAAGCACAGGCAGCACAGCAAGCACAGGCATCAAGCACAGCTATGATAGAAACCCGCAAAATAGCTCGACGAGATGTGTTCGTTTTAGCGATTCTGGGGGAAGTGCAGAGGGGTCAAGCTCCGTCCTTTTTCCAACAGGCAAAGCCTGCTCCGATCTTCGGCGAGATTCACTCTCGCATTTGTTTACAATGCTTACTCTTATTGAGACGCAGGTCAATGCACCGGCTGCCGAGGTAAACATATGATCCGCGACTCTCGGCGCCTCCAAAAACAGGTGACACAGCAACGCACTGTTGTGCCACTGTCGATTTACCGCGTGTTATGGGCGAAATCAAATGCATCGCTAACAGGCAGCACAGCAAGCACAGGCAGCATAGCAAGCACAGGCAGCAAGCACAGGCAGCACAGCAAGCACAGGCAGAAAGCACAGGCAGCACAACAAGCACAGGCAGCAAGCACAGGCAGCACAGCAAGCACAGGCAGCAAGCACAGGCAGCACAGCAAGCACAGGCAGCAAGCACAGGCAGCACAGCAAGCACAGGCAGCAAGCATAGGCAGCAGAGCATGCACAGGCAGCAAGAACAGGCAGCACAGCAAGCACAGGCAGCAAGCACAGGCAGCACAGCAAGCACAGGCAGCAAGCACAGGCAGCACAGCAAGCACAGGCAGCAAGCACAGGCAGCAAGCACGGGCAGCACAGCAAGCACAGGCAGCAAGCACCGGCAGCACAGCAAGCACAGGCAGCACAGCAAGTACAGCAAGCACAGGCATCAAGCACAGCTATGATAGAAACCCGCAAAATAGCTCGACGAGATGTGTTCGTTTTAGCGATTCTGGGGGAAGTGCAGAGGGGTCAAGCTCCGTCCTCTTTCCAACAGGCAAAGCCTGCTCCGATCTTCGGCGAGATTCACTCTCGCATTTGTTTACAATGCTTACTCTTACTGAGACGCAGGTCAATGCACCGGCCGCCGAGGTAAATATATGATCCGCGACTCTCGGCGCCTCCAAAAACAGGTGACACAGCAACGCACTGTCGTGTGCCACTGTCGAATAACCGCGTGTTATGGGCGAAATCAAATGCATCGCTAACAGGCAGCACAGCAAGCACAGGCAGCATAGCAAGCACAGGCAGCAAGCACAGGCAGCAAGCACAGGCAGCACAGCAAGCACAGGCAGCAAGCACAGGCAGCAAGCACAGGCAGCACAGCAAGCACAGGCAGCAAGCACAGGCAGCATAGCAAGCAGAGGCAGCACAGAAAGCACAGGCAGCACAGCAAGCACAGGCAACACAGCAAGCACAGGCAGCACAACAAGCACAGGCAGCGCAGCAAGCACAGGCAGCACAGCAAGTACAGGCAGCAAGAACAGGCAGCACAGCAAGCACAGGCTGCATAGTAAGCACAGGCAGCAAGCACAGGCAGGACAGGCAGCAAGCACAGGGAGCACAGGCAGCTTGCACAGGCAGCATAGCAAGCACACGCAGCAAGCACAGGCAACAAGAACAGGCAGCACAGCAAGCACAGGCAGCACAGTAAGCACAGGCAGCTTGCACAGGCAGCACAGCAAGCACAGGCAACACAGCAAGCACAGGCAGCACAGCAAGTACAGGCAGCAAGCACAGGCAGCACAGGCAGCACAGAAAGCACAGGCAGCAAGCACAGGCAGCACAGGCAGCATAGCAAGCAGAGGCAGCACAGAAAGCACAGACAGCACAGCAAACACAGGCAACACAGCAAGCACAGGCAGCACAACAAGCACAGGCAGCGCAGCAAGCACAGCAAGCACAGGCAGCAAGCACAGGCAGCACAGCAAGCACAGGCAGCAAACACAGGCAGCACGGCAAGCACAGGCAGCACAGCCAGCACAGGCAGCACAGCACAGGCAGCACAGCAAGCACAGGCAGCACAGCAAGTACAGGCAGCAAGCACAGCAAGCACACGCAGCAAGCACAGGCAACAAGCACAGGCAGCACAGCAAGCACAGGCAGCACAGTAAGCACAGGCAGCTTGCACAGGCAGCATAGCAAGCACAGCAAGCACAGGCTGCAAGCACAGGCAGCACAGAAAGCACAGGCAGCAAGCACAGGCTGCACAGCAAGCACAGGCAGCACAGCAAGCACAGGCAGCAAGCGCAGGCAGCACAGCAGGCACAGGCAGCACAGCAAGCACAGAAAGCACAGGCAGCAAGCACAGGCAGCACAGGCAGCACAACAAGCACAGGCAGCAAGCACAGGCAGCAAGCACAGGCAGCAGAGCAAGCACAGGCAGCAAGCACAGGCAGCATAGCAAGCAGAGGCAGCACAGAAAGCACAGGCAGCACAGCAAGCACAGGCGGCACAGCAAGCACAGGCAGCAAGCACAGGCAGCAAGCACAGGCAGCAAGAACAGGCAGCACAGCAAGCACAGGCAGCAAGCACAGGCAGCACAGCAAGCACAGGTATATTAGAAACCCGCAGAATAGCTCGACGAGGTGTGTTCGTTTTAGCGATTCTGGGGGAAGTGCAGAGGGGTCAAGCTCCGTCCTCTTTCCAACAGGCAAAGCCTGCTCCGATCTTCGGCGAGATTCACTCTCGCATTTGTTTACAATGCTTACTCTTACTGAGACGCAGGTCAATGCACCGGCCGCCGAGGTAAACATATGATCCGCGACTCTCGGCGCCTCCAAAAACAGGTGACACAGCAACGCACTGTCGTGTGCCACTGTCGAATTACCGCGTGTTATGGGCGAAATCAAATGCATCGCTAACAGGCAGCACAGCAAGCACAGGCAGCATAGCAAGCACAGGGAGCAAGCACAGGCAGCACAGCAAGCACAGGCAGCAAGCACAGGCAGCACAGCGAGCACAGGCAGCAAGCACAGGCAGCAGAGCAAGCACAGGCAGCAAGCACAGGCAGCACAGCAAGCACAGGCAGCAAGCACAGGCAACACAGTAAGCACAGGCAGCAAGCACAGGCAGCACAGCAAGCACAGGCAGCACAAGCAGCTTGCACAGGCAGCATAGCAAGCACAGGCAGCACAGCAAGCACAGGCAGCAAGCACAGGCAGCAGAGCAAGCACAGGCAGCAAGCACAGGCAGCACAGCAAGCACAGGCAGCCCAGCAAGCACAGGCAGCAAGCACAAGCAGCACAACAAGCACAGGCAGCAAGCACAGGCAGCACAGCAAGCACAGGCATCAAGCACAGCTATGATAGAAACCCGCAAAATAGCTCGACGAGATGTGTTCGTTTTAGCGATTCTGGGGGAAGTGCAGAGGGGTCAAGCTCCGTCCTCTTTCCAACAGGCAAAGCCTGCTCCGAACTTCGGCGAGATTCACTCTCGCATTTGTTTACAATGCTTACTCTTATTGAGACGCAGGTCAATGCACCGGCTGCCGAGGTAAACATATGATCCGCGACTCTCGGCGCCTCCAAAAACAGGTGACACAGCAACGCACTGTTGTGCCACTGTCGATTTACCGCGTGTTATGGGCGAAATCAAATGCATCGCTAACAGGCAGCACAGCAAGCACAGACAGCATAGCAAGCACAGGCAGCAAGCACAGGCAGCACAGCAAGCACAGGCAGAAAGCACAGGCAGCACAACAAGCACAGGCAGCAAGCACAGGCAGCACAGCAAGCAAAGGCAGCAAGCACAGGCAGCACAGCAAGCACAGGCAGCAAGCACGGGCAGGCAGCAAGCACGGGCAGCACAGCAAGCACAGGCAGCAAGCACAGGCAGCACAGCAAGTACAGCAAGCACAGGCAGCACAGCAAGCACAGGCAGCATAGTAAGCACAGAAAGCACAGGCAGCAAGCACAGGCAGCACAGGCAGCACAGAAAGCACAGGCAGCAAGCACAGGCAGCACAGGCAGCATAGCAAGCAGAGGCAGCACAGAAGGCACAGACAGCACAGCAAACACAGGCAACACAGCAAGCACAGGCAGCACAGCAAGTACAGCAAGCACAGGCAGCAAAGCAAGCACAGGCAGCACATCAAGTACAGCAAGCACAGGCAGCAAGCACAGGCAGCACAGCAAGCACAGGCAGCACAGGCAGCACAGCAAGCACAGGCAGCACAGCAAGCACAGGCAGCACAGCAAGTACAGGCAGCAAGCACAGGCAGCACAGCAAGCACACGCAGCAAGCACAGGCAACAAGCACAGGCAGCACAGCAAGCACAGGCAGCAAGCACAGGCAGCACAGCAAGCACAGGCAGCACAGGCAGCACAGCAAGCACAGGCAGCACAGCAAGCACAGGCAGCAAGCACAGGCAGCACAGCAAGCACAGCAAGCTCAGGCAGCAAGCACAGGCAGCACACCAAGCACAGGCAGCAAGCACAGGCAGCACAGCAAGTACAGCAAGCACAGGCAGCAAGCACAGGCAGCACAGCAAGCACAGGCAGCACAGGCAGCACAGCAAGCACAGGCAGCACAGCAAGCACAGGCAGCACAGCAAGTACAGGCAGCAAGCACAGGCAGCACAGCAAGCACACGCAGCAAGCACAGGCAACAAGCACAGGCAGCACAGCAAGCACAGGCAGCAAGCACAGGCAGCACAGCAAGCACAGGCAGCAAGCACAGGCAGCACAGGCAGCATAGTAAGCACAGGCAGCAAGCACAGGCAGCACAGCAAGCACAGGCAGCAAGCACAGGCAGCACAGCAAGCACAGGCAGCAAACACAGGCAGCACAGAAAGCACAGGCAGCAAGCACAGGCTGCACAGCAAGCACTGGCAGCAAGCACGGGCAGCACAGCAAGCACAGGCAGCAAGCACAGGCAGCACAGCAAGCACAGCCAGCAAACACAGGCAGCACAGCAAGCACAGGCAGCACAGCAAGTACAGCAAGCACAGGCAGCAAAGCAAGCACAGGCAGCACATCAAGTACAGCAAGCACAGGCAGCAAGCACAGGCAGCACAGCAAGCACAGGCAGCAAGCACAGGCAGCACAGCAAGCACAGGCAACACAGTAAGCACAGGCAGCACAGCAAGCACAGGCATGTTAGAAACCCGCAAAATAGCTCTACGAGATGTGTACGTTTTAGCGATTCTGGGGGATGTGCAGAGGGGTCAAGCTCCGTCCTCTTTCCAACAGGCAAAGCCTGCTCCGATCTTCGGCGAGATTCACTCTCGCATTTGTTTACAATGCTTACTCTTACTGAGACGCAGGTCAATGCACCGGCCGCCGAGGTAAACATATGATCCGCGACTCTCGGCGCCTCCAAAAACAGGTGACACAGCAACGCACTGTCGTGTGCCACTGTCGAATTACCGCGTGTTATGGGCGAAATCAAATGCATCGCTAACAGGCAGCACAGCAAGCACAGGCAGCATAGCAAGTACAGGCAGCAAGCCCAGGCAGCACAGCAAGCACAGGCAGCATAGCAAGCACAGGCAGCACAGCAAGCACAGGCAGCACAGCAAGTACAGCAAGCACAGGCAGCAAGCATAGGCAGCTCAGCAAACACAGGCAACACAGCAAGCACAGGCAGCACAACAAGCACAGGCAGCGCAGCAAGCACAGCAAGCACAGGCAGCAAGCACAGGCAGCAAGCACAGGCAGCAAACACAGGCAGCACGGCAAGCACAGGCAGCACAGCCAGCACAGGCAGCACAGCACAGGCAGCACAGTAAGCACAGGCAGCACAGCAAGTACAGGCAGCAAGCACAGCAAGCACACGCAGCAAGCACAGGCAACAAGCACAGGCAGCACAGCAAGCACAGGCAGCACAGTAAGCACAGGCAGCTTGCACAGGCAGCATAGCAAGCACAGCAAGCACAGGCTGCAAGCACATGCAGCACAGAAAGCACAGGCAGCAAGCACAGGCTGCACAGCAAGCACAGGCAGCACAGCAAGCACAGGCAGCAAGCGCAGGCAGCACAGCAGGCACAGGCAGCACAGAAAGCACAGGCAGCAAGCACAGGCAGCACAGGCAGCACAACAAGCACAGGCAGCAAGCACAGGCAGCAAGCACAGGCAGCAGAGCAAGCACAGGCAGCAAGCACAGGCAGCATAGCAAGCAGAGGCAGCACAGAAAGCACAGGCAGCACAGCAAGCACAGGCGGCACAGCAAGCACAGGCAGCAAGCACAGGCAGCAAGAACAGGCAGCAAGCACAGGCAGCAAGAACAGGCAGCACAGCAAGCACAGGCAGCAAGCACAGGCAGCCCAGCAAGCACAGGCAGCAAGCGCAGGCAGCACAGCAGGCACAGGCAGCACAGCAAGCACAGAAAGCACAGGCAGCAAGCACAGGCAGCACAGGCAGCACAACAAGCACAGGCAGCAAGCACAGGCAGCAAGCACAGGCAGCAGAGCAAGCACAGGCAGCAAGCACAGGCAGCATAGCAAGCAGAGGCAGCACAGAAAGCACAGGCAGCACAGCAAGCACAGGCGGCACAGCAAGCACAGGCAGCAAGCCCAGGCAGCAAGCACAGGCAGCCCAGCAAGCACAGGCAGCAAGCACAAGCAGCACAACAAGCACAGGCAGCAAGCACAGGCAGCACAGCAAGCACAGGCATCAAGCACAGCTATGATAGAAACCCGCAAAATAGCTCGACGAGATGTGTTCGTTTTAGCGATTCTGGGGGAAGTGCAGAGGGGTCAAGCTCCGTCCTCTTTCCAACAGGCAAAGCCTGCTCCGATCTTCGGCGAGATTCACTCTCGCATTTGTTTACAATGCTTACTCTTATTGAGACGCAGGTCAATGCACCGGCTGCCGAGGTAAACATATGATCCGCGACTCTCGGCGCCTCCAAAAACAGGTGACACAGCAACGCACTGTTGTGCCACTGTCGATTTACCGCGTGTTATGGGCGAAATCAAATGCATCGCTAACAGGCAGCACAGCAAGCACAGACAGCATAGCAAGCACAGGCAGCAAGCACAGGCAGCACAGCAAGCACAGGCAGAAAGCACAGGCAGCACAACAAGCATAGGCAGCAAGCACAGGCAGCACAGCAAGCACAGGCAGCAAGCATAGGCAGCACAGCAAGCACAGGCAGCAAGCACAGGCAGCAGAGCATGCACAGGCAGCAAGCACAGGCAGCAAGAACAGGCAGCACAGCAAGCACAGGCAGCAAGCACAGGCAGCACAGCAAGCACAGGCAGCAAGCACAGGCAGCACAGCAAGCACAGGCAGCAAGCAAGCACAGGCAGCACAGCAAACACAGGCAGCACAGCAAGCACAGGCAGCAAGCACAGGCAGCACAGCAAGCACAGGCAGCACAGCAAGCACAGGCAGCAAGCACAGCAAGCACAGGCAGCTTGCACAGGCAGCACAGCAAGCACAGGCAGCAAGCACAGGCAGCACAGCAAGCACAAGCAGCAAGCACAGGCAGCAAGCAAAGGCAGCACAGCAAGCACAGGCAGCAAGCACGGGCAGGCAGCAAGCACGGGCAGCACAGCAAGCACAGGCAGCAAGCACAGGCAGCACAGCAAGCTCAGGCAGCAAGCACAGGCAGCACAGCAAGCACAGGCAGCAAGCACAGGCAGCACAGGCAGCATAGTGAGCACAGGCAGCAAGCACAGGCAGCACAGCAAGCACAGGCAGCAAGCACAGGCAGCACAGCAAGCACAGGCAGCACAGCAAGCACAGGCAGCACAGTAAGCACAGGCAGCTTGCACTGGCAGCATAGCAAGCACAGGCAGCAAACACAGGCAGCACAGAAAGCACAGGCAGCAAGCACAGGCTGCACAGCAAGCACTGGCAGCAAGCACGGGCAGCACAGCAAGCACAGGCAGCAAGCACAGGCAGCACAGCCAGCAAGCACAGGCAGCACAGCAAGCACAGGCAGCACAGCAAGTACAGCAAGCACAGGCAGCAAAGCAAGCACAGGCAGCACATCAAGTACAGCAAGCACAGGCAGCAAGCACAGGCAGCACAGCAAGCACAGGCAGCAAGCACAGGCAGCACAGCAAGCACAGGCAGCAAGCACAGGCAGCACAGCAAGCACAGGCAGCAAGCACAGACAGCACAGCAAGTACAGCATGCACAGGCAACAAGCACAGGCAGCACAGCAAGTACAGCAAGCACAGGCAACAAGCACAGGCAGCTCAGCAAGCACAGGCAGCAAGCACAGGCAGCAAGCACAGGCAGCATAGCAAGCAGAGGCAGCACAGAAAGCACAGGCAGCACAGCAAGCACAGGCAACACAGCAAGCACAGGCAGCACAGGCAGCAAGCACAAACAGCACAGCAAGCACTGGCAGAAAGCACAGGCAGCACAGCAAGCACAGGCAGCACAGGCAGCAAGCACAGGCAGCACAGCAAGCACAGGCAGCAAGCACAGGCAGCTCAGGCAGCACAGCAAGCACAGGCAGCAAGCACAGGCAGCAGAGCAAGCACAGGCAGCAAGCACAGGCAGCATAGCAAGCAGAGGCAGCACAGAAAGCACAGGCAGCACAGCAAGCACAGGCAACACAGCAAGCACAGGCAGCACAACAAGCACAGGCAGCGCAGCAAGCACAGGCAGCACAGCAAGTACAGGCAGCAAGAACAGGCAGCACAGCAAGCACAGGCTGCATAGTAAGCACAGGCAGCAAGCACAGGCAGCACAGGCAGCAAGCACAGGGAGCACAGGCAGCTTGCACAGGCAGCATAGCAAGCACACGCAGCAAGCACAGGCAACAAGAACAGGCAGCACAGCAAGCACAGGCAGCACAGTAAGCACAGGCAGCTTGCACAGGCAGCACAGCAAGCACAGGCAACACAGCAAGCACAGGCAGCACAGCAAGTACAGGCAGCAAGCACAGGCAGCACAGCAAGCACACGCAGCAAGCACAGGCAGCACAGCAAGCACAGGCAGCACAGTAAGCACAGGCAGCTTGCACAGGCAGCATAGCAAGCACAGCAAGTACAGGCAGCAAGCACAGGCAGCACAGAAAGCACAGGCAGCAAGCACAGCAAGCACAGGCAGCACAACAAACACAGGCAGCAAGCACAGGCAGCACAGCAAGCACAGGCAGCAAGCACAGGCAGCACAGCAAGCACAGGCAGCAAGCACAGACAGCACAGCAAGCACAGGCGGCAAGCACAAGCAGCACAGCAAGCACAGGCAGCAAGCACAGGCAGCTCAGGCAGCACAGCAAGCACAGGCAGCAAGCACAGGCAGCACAGCAAGCAGAGGCAGCACAGCAAGCACAGGCAGCAAGCACAGGTATGCTAGAAACCCGCAAAATATCTCGACGAGATGTGTTCGTTTTAGCGATTCTGGAGGAAGTGCAGAGGGGTCCAGCTCCGTTCTCTTTCCAACAGGCAAATTCTGCTCCGATCTTCGGCGAGATTCACTCTTGCATTTGTTTACAATGCTTACTCTTACTGAGACGCAGGTCAATGCACCGGCCGCCGAGGTAAACATATGATCCGCGACTCTTGGCGCCTCCAAAAACAGGTGACACAGCAACGCACTGTCGTGTGCCACTGTCGAATTACCGCGTGTTATGGGCGAAATCAAATGCATCGCTAACACGGCCAAACTGACCTGCTTCGCGTTCTCGAGAAGCATCATTACCCTTTGAGCGAAACTCTTATTCTCTCATGCATAACAGCTTTCAATACAACAGTATTTTCCAATGTAATACAGCTAGCAGCCACCACATAGTGTTACATCGCAGCAATCACTCATTGCAAACTTGTCAACAGACACAAAGCGTCACTTCGGCCCCGTGGTCTCAAACACAAGGCTAAACCACGTCACACAACAATATGCGACAGTGCCTTCTAGCACCTTACCCAAAAACCCAGACAACACTCACAAGTGTGTCGGCAGATGGACCGTTTACGCGCACTTCCATCACACAGCGTCTTCCAGAGATCGTAACGTCTACAGCCACGCGCAGCAACCTGCGTCGTGCTATCGTTACTCTCAAACGCAAACAACTTCCATCTTCCAACATACGTTTTCAATCATGCAGCCTCATTCATGGTTAGTAAAGTTTTTATATGTGAGAACAAAGAAAAAGGCAATGACAAAAACGTACTTTTTATAGTCATTTAATTTTTTATTTTTTTCTATTTTTTTATTTTCTATTTTCCATGCAAGAGGAACAAAACAACTCAGTTACAAAAGATCTCACATAGTATTAATAAAATATAAGCAAACATAACAAACATAGACAAACATAAACAAACATAAGCAAACATAAACATACAACGCTAACATGGCTCATCCGTGTTCTCTCGCTCACTATCAGTGGCATCGTTATCAGCCATCCGTTCGCCCTTCCAAGGACGCAATCGGTCCTTAGGCACAATTTGTGGCCTACCACTTTTGCCCAATATCTCATAACGATCATTTGCCAGGGTTTTCAAAATTACAAATGGACCCTCAAACTTACGGTCTGTTTTCGCCCTTCTTTTATCGGCGGGTTTTACAAAAACAGAGTCGCCGTCTTTATATACAATATTTGTTCTGCGCGTTTTATCGAAACGTTGCTTCTGCTTTTCAGCATTTTTACAAAGCCGTTCAAACGCTATCGCCCTATCTTGATTTAGATTGATAAGTTCACCGCCGTATAGTTAGCAGACAACTATCACCGATTTCGCTTATTTTGGTCTCAATCGTTTACGAATAGTTTATGCAAGTTTACGCAATCGATTTCAGAGTTTACGAAATCGTAGTTTGCCCGTAATTAACAATTTTAATATCTAGTAATTATCGTCTGCTACCGCGCAGCGCCGCAGTGGCCGGGGAGCGAAGCTGTCCAGATGTAGAACGTGGCGAAATAATTTCGACGTATGTCGTGTGTAATGGTCTCAATCGTTTACTAATAGTTTTCGCAAGTTGCTGTATCGATTTGAGAGTTTACGAAATCGTAGTTTGACCGTAATTAACTATTTCGAGAATCGGGTAATATAGGTCTTGCAAGCGCCTCCAGTGGCCGAAAGCAGAAGCTGACCAGATGCAGAACCTGGCGAAATAATTTTGACGTATCTCGTGTGTAACGGTCTCAATCGTTTACGAATAGTTTTCGCAAGCTGCTGTATCGATTTCGGAGTTTACGAAATCGTATTTTGGCCGCAATTAACAATTTCGAGAATCGGGTAATGTTGGTCTTGCAAGCGCCTCCAGTGGCCGAAAGCAGAAGCTGACCAGATGCAGAACCGGGCGAAATAATTTTGACGTATCTCGTGTGTAACGGTCTCAATCGTTTACGAATAGTTTTCGCAAGCTGCTGTATCGATTTCGGAGTTTACGAAATCGTATTTTGGCCGTAATTAACAATTTCGAGAATCGGGTAATGTTGGTCTTGCAAGCGCCTCCAGTGGCCGAAAGCAGAAGCTGACCAGATGCAAACTTTGGCGAAATAATTTTTACGTATCTCGTGTGTAACGGTCTCAATCGTTTACGAATAGTTTTCGCAAGCTACTGTATCGATTTCGGAGTTTATGAAATCGTATTTTGCTCGTTATTAACAATTTCAGGATCGGCTAACGTGCAGCTCGCAAGCGCCGCCGTTGGCCGAGGCGAGAATCGCTCTTCGGACATAGAGTAACGAAATAATTTTGACGTATTTCATCTCTAACGGTCTCAATCATTTACGAATGGTTTTCGCAAGCCACTGTATCGATTTCGGAGTTTACGACATCGTAGTTTGCCTGTAATTAACAATTTCATAATCGGCTATCGTGCAGCGTTGATTTGCTCGCAAGCGCCGCCGTTGGCGAAAGGAGATGCAGAAAGTGGCGAAATAACTTTGACGTATCTCGTGTATAACGGTCCCAATCGTTTACGAATAGTTTTCGCAAGCTACTGTATCGATTTCGGAGTTTACGAAATCGTAATTTGCCCGTAATTAATAATTTCAGAATCGGCTATCGTTCAGCGTTGATTGGCTCGCAAGCGCCGCCGTTGGCCGAGGCGAGAATCGCTCTTCGGACATAGAGTAACGAAATAATTTTGACATATCTCATCTCTAACGGTCTCAATCGTATACGAATAGTTTTCGCAAGCAGCTGTATCGATTTCGCAGTTTACGAAATCGTAGTTTGGCCGTAATTAACAATTTCGGTTTCGGCTATCGTGCAGCTCGCAGACGCCGCCATTGGCCAAAGGGAGAAGCTGCATGATAGCCGATTCTGAGGCCCGTATTCAAATACTGCGCTTCGACCTTGGCTTGAGTCGGGATTACGTAAACCTGGCTCAGATGCGTAATCCGGGTTCAGATTTTTCGTGTATTCACAAACGCGGTTTAGACGTCGCGTGGAAGGGAGATCCTGGCAGTCATTGGATAATGGGCGTGGCCAAGGCGTGCCATGCGGCCAGTGCCAGCATATCGAGCTCTAAACACCATGCGTGTTGCAGTGTACGTGCTCGCCTGTGTGCGATGCTAAGGCCCTGATTGGGCCTAAGCTGCGCGCATCGCACACCGACACGCAGAGCCGATATGCTGACACTGCATGCGGCTTGCTTCGCTTGCGGGAAACTTCGGAATTATCCGATTTAGGACCACGAATGAGAGAAGAGTGTTGTATTATCGTCAGACATGAGCCACAGGAACTTACTTATATAATATTCCGCATGCTGCGTAACAGTCTTGTATCAACACCATCGGCCAAATCACCCATGGGCCGCACGGAGCGCTGAGGTGTAATGCCACCAAAAAGGCGGAACATTCGAGATAGTTTTCACGGCCACCCAATTCCAATTTTAACAAGATGTGCGTTGAAATCGATGCCTTGCCGATTGATTAATTATACCAATTATCGCGAACAATCCGTCTCGGAACTGCAAGTTTCAAATTCTCCTCCTCAATATTTACTTCTTGCTGGTTGTCCATGGCTGAACATTACCTGAACACTACTGAACAGTCGTGTGGACGCTTTTGGTTGTTTTTACAGATTTTGCATTACAACTAATGAAAAGCAGCATTCATTCACTCGCTCATGTACCGTTCTTCTTGTCTGAATCTCGGCTACCCAGACAGCAAGGAATATTGTTGGAAGGTTGTATAAATATTACTTTACAATGCGAAACCTTGCAGGTGACTTCGCCGGATTATTGCAAGAATGTTGCAGCGATATTACTATGTCCGCCTCTTCGTAACTTGTGGGAATATTGCATGAATATGACACGGAATATTGCCTCAAAGTTCCAAGAATATTTATTCAATATTACACTCTCCATATGATTCTGTTTAACATTGTAAATAATTCAAGCCAATTTATGTTATAGAATATATTATTTTGATTAATCCTCAATTATCAAGTTCTACAATAAATGTAATAATAAATAATAAATAACCTTAACTTATAAGTCTGTATTGTAATTACTATTATATTTTTGAGACTGCGACGTAACTATTGATCGAAAGGTCATTTTTGTAGTATGTTTTACACGAATGATGTTATTAAAAAATAATTACCGATTTTTGTAAAAATGCAGAAGTTTTAAGTTTTCTTTCATAAATTTGCAAATCCTCTACACTTTGTACTACTGAAACACCCTGAATGAGCTCATCATCGCGAACAATCTGTCTATTTCGAAACTGCAGTTCTCTATTCTTCTCCTCAATTTACTTCTTACTGATTGTCCATGGGTGAACATTACCTTTGTTACGAGCCAAGGCGTGTGGCGAGTGTTTTTAGGCACAAGCCTGATATGGTTGCGTCATAGGTTTTCGGTGTGGTAGGGATCCCTTTACTCAGGGCGGCCACGACGCGTATACGTCGGGAAGGCTGAGCAAAGAATTAGGAGTTTCCTATGACAGTGGCGGCCACGACGCGTATACGTCGGGAAGGACTGTCCTAGGGATTGGTAATAGAGAATACAGCTACGGCCACGACGCGTATACGTCGGGAAGGGCTGTTTTCGAAGGAAGTTCAAGAGCAGAGGCGGCCACGACGCGAATACGTCGGGAAGGTCTGTCTTGTAGGAAAGGTGGTTAAGAACAGCGGCGGCCACGACGCGTATACGTCGGGAAGTACTGTCTTAGGAGGATCGAATGTTTAAGAGAAAACAGCGGCGGCCACGACGCGTATACGTCGAGAAGGGCTGTTTTCGAAGGAAGTTTAAGAACAGAGGCGGCCACGACGCGTATACGTCGGGAAGGTCTGTCTTTAAGGAAAGGTGGTTAAGAACAGCGGCGGCCACGACGCGTATACGTCGGGAAGGACTGTCTTAGGAGGATACAGTGTTTAGAGCAGAGGCGGCCACGACGCGTATACGTCGGGAAGGTCTGCGTCAGAAACACCGGATTGGATTAGGGAAATATGACTCGTAATTGATTCTCCTCGAGCGGTTGTGGAGAATCTGTGGGTTCTCCGATCTATCACGAATTTAAGATTAATGTTGGAAGGTAATGAATTTGGTATGAAGTAGCACAATTACTACGATTAACTTTGGTATATTGTTGAATGTAAAGATATATACAAGAAAGAGTGTTAACGATTGAATTTGAAATTGAACTAGAATTACTTACAACTACTAGCTGACAATGCTAGGCGAATAGTTTCTTATACTAGTTAGCTTCGAAGGGGACTGATACCCGTTCTGGCAGTGAGTTTTAGGCAAGAACTCTACTTTTATATTGCAAGAAGTTAGGCTCGCTTGCAACAGAGTGCTCAATAGAGTTGACTCTAGAATTTGCTCGAAAGGGAACTTGAGCCCGATCTTGCTGACAGTACTTAAGAGATGAACGTGAAACCCGAGTAGTCAATAGACTACGGCTCGACTTTACAGAGTTGACTCCCGTGGTAAGACTGCAGTTGAGCTCGCTGCAGCTCGCCTTTTTATACCCGAAATCTTGAAGAAAATGCGTGTGTCTGAGAAAGATGAAGATAGCCAAGGACGTGCTATCTTACTATCTAAACAAGGGCGGTAGGGACTCCAAGAGGAGGCTATGTTGAGTCCGTAGGAACGGAGGAAAACGGAGGGTCCGTATGTAACACCTTAACCAACCTTAACACTGCTGAACTGCTAAACAGTCGTGTAAACGTTTGGTTATATTTTTACAGATATGGCGCGAAAAACGGCCGTAATCCCGGCTCAAGAGGCCTTTCCAAGGCGTCTCAGGCCAGGCTTACATTTCTCGACCCCCACTCCGACCGACCTCTACACTTTTAGGCGAGAAGCCTGTGTACCCGTGTAACAACACGGTGGGCGGGGCTTAATCGGAGTGGGGGCACGCAAATGTAATCCTGGTTTGAGAATCTGATCCAAGCCAGGTTTCTGAACCCGGATTACGCGTCTGAGCCAGGTTTACGTAATCCCGACTCAAGCCGAGGCCTAAGCGCAGTATTTGAATACGGGCCTATGACTTCTGCCGTTCGCATACGCAGAGGGCCCTCCAACTTGCCTCGTTTTATGCTCCGTCGGTATTTCTAGACGTGTGACACGAAGGTCCATAAGATGCGGTGTCTATTCTATACCTCGTCTGTGTCAGAACTCAGAACGGTTGAGAATGGTCGAGACAAACTGACGTTGTATAGGATAAGGTTGGATAGAGATTAACCCGGTTCACAGGAGGCTGGCAACGCAACTTTGTCGCGCCGACCAATTGCCGCCACGTGTTGCGGACATGGACATAGGAATAAGGGGACGGAGCACTGATCTCTATACAATGGATGCGAGATCAGGATCTGGGGAATGAAGCCAATATGAACGGTGGAGTCGCAAGCGGTCTTGCAGTGTACTACGTATAGTGAAGGGCCTATTATTCGGCAAAGTGGGTACCTTATAGGGTGCCGCGCTCTGACAATTGTTCTGCAACATTTTTTTTTCTTCGGTGCGCCCCCGTTTCCTTAAGAAAAATTGCTGTCTGTGGGGTTGAAACGTTTAATGCCGGCCCTTCACTCTGCTAAAGGTAAACATACCGACACCACAAACACTTCTTGGGAGACATCGAGTCATATACTTTAACATAAATATATTCATCCGTAAGTATGTGTTGTATTAGAAAGCATCCAAAATATTGTTCAAACGTGAAACGAAACGATCCTAATCCAATCAGCGATTGGCGAAGACCGGTGAGATTGGTTAATATTACAAAATTAAAATGCAGAAATGTGTCAAATCTTGGAGAGTTAAAATTTTACAATGTGAGAAATGTTGAAAATTATGTAAGCTTTGCATATTTCTGGCCATGGTTTCTTCAACGCACTGATTTGCTTTCAGACACTGTGCAATGTGAAAAAATTGAATGAATCACATAGGAAAAATTGGTTAAATTTTCAAACATACCATCTCAATACTGCATCCTATATCAATTTACGTGAGTACCAACACAATAGGATACATCCGCTAGATCTACAACTAAAATGTAATAGACATTTACATTAGTTCACTTTTGTATGTTATAGACTCCTGATGAGGAAACTAATTGTTTTGAAACATGTAAGGGTTGAAATATATTGATTCATTCCATTCTCAACCCAGAAGAGGGCAATCCTACATTATACATTACGTATACGATTCTTTTCCTGATTCCGCTGTTCAACTTGGTTTTGGAAACAAATGTAAAATGTTGTTGCTGCTATGGTGGGTTGGTCCCTGTTCAGGGCATTGGATTTGGTATGAAGTTTCAATGTATTAAATGTCTTCATTTTACAGGTTCATTGCCTATATTATATTATCAAGAATGACCTGAGCACTAAATTGTTCTGGCCCCATATTGGTGACTGGAAGTAACATGGACTGCAAAAGTCATGTACATTATGAGACAATTGATCTGAGGTACGTGTACATTTATATTTTTAGCTATTGACTGTCAATATAAATTTCATCAGTTCTTCACATTATTAAATCAATTTTGTATGAACCCACTTAGCATGATGACATCTTCGGAAAATCGTAAGGACAATCAATACCGACATAACGAATATCCGGGGGAAATACACATATGCTATTCCGACATGTGGCCTGGATATCGTGAGGAAGAGGAATTCAGAGGTGAATACTACTTCGCCATACATACAGGCGAGATCACGTTAGGCAGCTTTTGAATGTCTGTCAGTTTATTTGGATAGGATACGTTTTATTGATTTGACGACGCGAATAAATACCATTGTTTGTAAACCAAAATGTACTTCACATATGTCACTGATATTTGATGTATATTTAGGTGAATTATAATAGGATTAATAAATTGATTACAGTGTTATTATGAATTTACTTTAACGTAACCCTTCAAATATAATAAAAATATCGTATTACATATACTATTACTTATATATATATATACACACTATTTTATGTTGCACTATTACTTCAATTTCATATAAATAATTTATTTTAAACGTGCGTTATTGTGTATAATGTGCACGTCGCGAGTCCAATGATTTGGAAACCAACGTATATATATTCCTAGTAACTTTTGTAGTTCCGTGCAAGACCGCTTGCGACTCCACCATTCAATTGGCTACATTGAACTATAGAATACCTGGAATGTGCACGGGTGCAGGAACAGCCGCGCCTCGCTGTTAGAGAGAGAAGAAAGATATTTTGGTATTCTGTCTCACTCTTACCACTGGACCTTTGGGACATACAGTCGATTTGCGCCGTTCGACGTAAGTTCCACAGAGATTTGACTAGATATGACCGGTTCGAAAAGAGTTGCTCTCTTCTATTTAGATATTTCAGTAGGTGATATCAGTATGTCACAGAAATTAATGTATATGATCACAAAATAAAGTAAAAAATATTATCAAACGCATTCAAATTACACATGATTTTTTGTTTTAGAAGTAGTGAAGGTTAATTGTTAATACATATCGAAATTGCTTTCCGTTGGGAATTGTTCATGGTGGATGTAAAAATATAATACTTGCTCATTTTTTGTTTTTTCCAAATAGACATAGACCATAAATAAAATAAATATTACAATAATTTTGATTGATATTATTAATTTTGTTTGAGAAAGTATCCTATTTAACAGACTTCAAAAATGCACTGAACAATATAAAATAATGTTCGATTTTTGAAGTCGGTGTTACTTTTTTTTAATTTTTCTATGCGTTTGAAAGTAGTGTTTCCTCGTTCAGGTTCACCCTGTTTGGGAATGCCGCAACGCCGACCAATCGTCGTCGCGGCATCCTCAAGGCGGCCTGAGGGCCGAGTCACACGCGGCTTTCATGCGAGCGCGCCTTTAACGCGCGCGGCACGCGGGCGGCGTTTCCGCCGAATCGGTCGGCCATTATCGTCTCAGCTAGTAACGAGAACGCACACGGGTTATTGCATTTACGCTTTTCTGGTTATCTCACATATTGCTGTTCTCAGAATTTTCACTCAGTGTATCACGGACTATTTCTCATCACTATCAGGCGAATCTCACAATATTGTTCACGGTGCATCCACACTAGACATCTCAGGCTCTGCACGCGGCGCGCATTGAGCACGTGCACCCGTTAAAGGTATAAATCATTGTAACGCGGATACGATTAACACAATTGACTATCTCACTCATTATGACTGTTACTTTCACTACCGTAGAGCATCTGTGACCCTTATTTTCATGAACAATAAAGACTCTGTTAAACGGACGTTAAGATGACCACGTGGAAACATAACCTCTCCACCGCCAATAGATCTTCTCATTTCCCCCCTTTCCTCTTTCCTTTCATTCCCTCTCATTTCCTCATACCGGGAATCGCGAGATTCTCGAACATTTGGTCCTTCGAGCCAGATAGGCGGTGTGAGAGTGTCCACTTTGGTCATAAAAGTGAAAAGTGCAACGACTCAGTGAACTATGTAAACATTGACTCAATGTGTAGTGACTCTATGTGTTCTCTTCTCACGGTGGTTGAAATCGACAAGCTTCTGTTCGTTGGCTTATACAATTGATATCCAACAGGTTTGAACTCAGGGTCCAGGTCACGGTCCCTCAACAGACAGCGCAAGGATCTAATCATGGCCTCACACGACTCACCGCAGGATGACCTCAAGGAGAGCACAGAGACTACACCATTGTCTCCGGTTACACTCACCATCCCACCTCTGGCAACGTGCTCAATCACCACCAAGTCCAAGAAAAGGGCACCATCACCTGCTCATTTGTCTCCAGAGCTGCTTGCCAAAGTGAAAACCCAGATGGGGAGAGTGAGCACCTTAAAGCAAATAGCTGCCACAATACCCAAGGACGGCGCAGGGATCACACTCATGGAGATCAAACACATTAAGGAAACAATCACGGATATTCATCGGGATTTTCAAAGGGAGCATGCCCAGCTCGAGACAGCGTGGCCAAGCACCAACCTGGATCACGAATATTTCCGACTTGAGTGCCACAATGTAGAATCCATTGTGGTATTCAGATCCACACTGGCCTTGACGGGACTGGAGAGTGTGATCAAGGATGCCGCTCAACAACCCAAGCACACGGAGGACATGGGACCTGGGGCAAAATTGCCTGACATCGCTTTGCCTACATTCACGGGGGAGTACGAACAATGGCCGTCGTTCAGTGAGCTGTTCGACTCCCTCGTGAGGAACAACTGTTTGTCCGGTCCAGCCGCCCAGGTAGTGCAAGGACTCCCATTGGCTGCGGACTCATTGGAGGCCTCATGGGAGCTCCTCAAAACACGGTACGAGAATAAGCGGCTCCACATCCAGGCACATCTCGACCGGTTATTTGGCATCAGCACGCCGAAAATCAAGGATGCAGGCACATTATCGACGCTGACCTCAACGGTGGTGGAAACGACTAAGGCCTAGAGTGTTCTGGGTGTTACCCACGATATGTGGGATTGTCTGGTCGTGCACTATGTGCTCACGCGACTGGACACTGTATCGAGAGAAGCGTGGGAGACATCCCTCGGTTCTGCTCAAGATTTCCCTCGCTTCTCTCAGTTGGAGGATTTTTTGGTGGCCCGCACCCGCACCCTGGAGCGTCTGGAGAAGGCTCCTCCCACTGCATCCACCACGGCTTCTACTCGCGCATCGGGCATTCTCTCATCGCAGAGGAAGCCAATACAGCACTCCTCACAAGTGGCGACTTCCAGCCTGCCAGCCACGGACCCGTCAACTGCCTACCCTTGCGACGCCTGCCAAGGGAGGCACTATATAGTTCAATGCCCGACTTTCCGGCTGATGTCCGTGAAGGAGCGGCATGACATCGCCACCAAGAAGCGCCTTTGCTACAACTGCCTGGGGCGCCATGGTGTGCGTGTCTGTCGGGCACGAACGTGCAAGTCGTGCTCTGGCAGGCACCACACCATGCTACATGGAGCGCAGCCTACCACCGGCACCCAGGCAGCAGGTACTAACATGGAAGCCCGCTAGGAACTACGCGCAGTCGTCGAACAATCACGGACCAACACAAATGCTACGCTCCTGGCCACAGCGGTAGCACGGACGCAATCAAGGACAGGGACTCAACTCACTAGGATGTTATTTGACTCAGGGTCTGAGCTCACCTTCGTCACGGAACGGCTCATGGATGCACTCAGCATCCAACGGAGCCGATCGAAGGTTTCTATCACGGGCATTGGCGGCTCCAATGCGACAAGAACACGGGGCGTGGCAACGATTACCATCCGTTCGTTGCAGTCATCTGCTAAAATTACGGTCAGGGCACACATCCTCAAGGAATTGACATCGATATTACCATCATTCGATGCATCCCCTCAATCCTGGCCGCACTTACAAGGTTTGAGGTTAGCAGATCCGGATTTTCTCACGCCTCGCCCTATTGACATCCTCATAGGGGCAGACGCATATGGGCAGGCTATCAAGCCCAACATCATCAAGGGATCGCCATCAATGCCAATCGCTCAGCTTTCCATCTTCGGATGGCTTGTTCTTGGACCAGTAAGAACACCATCATCACGAGCTTACTCTTCTCACCACGTCACCCTTCATCACGACGACAATGCACTCCAAGAATTGCTGACGAAGTTCTGGGTGCAAGAAGAACTGCCATCAGACGTCTCCACCGTTCTCACATCGGAGGAACAAGAGTGTGAGGATCATTTCCTGTCCACGCATTCAAGAGACGCAACTGGGCGATACATTGTACGGATACCTCTCAAGGCGGAATCCAGCACATTAGGCGAATCACGGACTACAGCGCAACGGTGTTTGCAACGACTCCTTAAGAAGTTGGATCGGGGTGGTGAGTACAGCACATTGTACCATCAGTTCATGACCGAGTATCAACAACTCCATCACATGGTGAAGGCACCAGAAACATCCAAAACGGTGTCGCAGTATTATCTGCCTCATCATGGTGTCTTGAAGGAGAGCAGCTCAACAACGAAGCTGCGTGTTGTCTTCAACGGTTCTTGCCCTACCACCTCCGGGCTCTCGGTCAATGACATTATGCACACAGGTCCCAACTTACTTCTCAATATCACGGATGTACTCCTTTGGATACGCAAACACCGCCACATCTTCGCCACAGACATCACAAAGATGTACCGACAGATCAAGGTGCATCACGATGATTGGGATTTACAGCGAATCCTGTGGTTGGATGAACAGCAAAGAGAAGTTCCGTACCAACTCACCACCGTAACCTATGGCACAAAGGCAGCACCATTCCTTGCAGTTCGGGCGCTCCTACAACTCATCAATGATGAGGGCCATAGATTTCCTTTGGCAATACCACCTATTTCTCACGGTCGGTACGTTGATGATATCTTTGGAGGCGCTGACACCGTGGAAGAACTCGTGGAAATCGCACAACAATTAAAGGAACTTTGCAACGCGGGCGGCTTCCCTCTTGCAAAATGGCATTCAACTCACTCAGATGTGTTAACCGCCACCTCTTCGGAAAACACACCAGGATCATTCATCTCTCTCGACGATTGCGCAACAAACATATTAGGACTCATGTGGAGCCCTCAAGAGGGCAAACTCGTATTTACACCCAAGTCAGATCACCACATGGAAAACCTCACAAAACGACGCATTTTATCTGAAGTGGCTCAGATATTTGATCCATTAGGCTTCGCATCACCTGTAATCATCAAGGCGAAAATGCTCCTTCAGGAGCTCTGGTTGCACAAAATTGGATGGGATGACAGCCTGCCATCCCAAATTTCATCACGGTGGTTATCGATCAGAGAAGACCTCACAAACTTGGCACTGCTCTCAGTACCAAGATGGCTTCACACACTTGGGAGTACCACCATCACACTCCACGGTTTCTCTGACGCTTCGCAACTCGCCATGGCGGCGGTAATTTACATTGCCGTTAACACACCGTCCACAGGAACAGTGATATCACTAGTCTGTTCAAGGACCAAGGTGGCACCACTCAAGAGACTGACCATCCCGAGGTTAGAGCTTACGGCAGCGCTGTTACTCGCAAAGCTCATGAGATATGTCCAAGCCACACTGAACATGGACATAACCTCAACTCATTTGTGGACGGATTCCCAGGTTACTCTCACATGGATCAAAGCCCATCCCTCTCGCTGGAAAGATTATGTCAGGAACAGGGTGTCACAAATCCAAGAGCTCACCTCAAGATCTGAATGGAGACACGTTCCTGGCACCTCCAACCCAGCGGACTGCGCCTCAAGGGGAATCACAACGGAGCAATTACGAACACATGAGCTGTGGTGGACGGGACCACCATGGCTCACACAATCAGCGGACACATGGCCAACACAACCTACATCTCCTGACGAGTCTTCGGCTCTCGAGGCTCGACCGGGAATCTCATTGATTGTGGCCTCACCCAAAGTCGACTACCACTGGGGTCTCATATACCGCTACTCATCACTTGGTAAATTGCTCAGGATTACTGCTCTTTGTTTCAGAATTCGCTCACGGTTAAGAAAATGTTCTGTCTCATCACCATTGACGAACATTACACCATCTGACTTGGACATGGCAAAGATTTTCTGGATAAAGGCGACTCAATCGGCATACTTCTCACACGAATTGAAGCAACTGGAATCGCACACACAACTGCCGAACAATCACGCTCTTCACAGATTGACGGCTTACATCGATGACCAAGGGGTCATGCGAGTGGGAGGTCGACTCAACGAGTCATCTCTCCCTTACGAAGGCAAACATCAAGCCATATTGCCTCGCCATTCACGTTTGTCCGATCTCATTATAGATGATGCCCACCGTCGAACACTTCATGGCGGTACACAACTTACACTGGCTCATCTTCGGCAAACGTACTGGATTATCGGCGGAAGAGCACCTGTGAAGTCCCATATTCTCAAATGCGTGATATGTGCAAGGCAGAGGGGGATCCGTGCCTGTCAATTGATGGGCCAACTACCTCTCTGTCGTGTCACACCATCACGGGCATTTTCTCACGTCGGAGTGGACTACGCAGGGCCGGTTACAATCAAGGCATGGAAAGGAAGAGGCTCAAAAACACATAAGGGCTGGATTTGTGTTTTTGTTTGTCTCACAACATCGGCAGTACATCTCGAGGCGGTAACGGACTACTCGACGGATGGATTCATTGCAACTTATCGGCGCTTCTCATCAAGACGGGGAATTCCACAAACCTTCTACTCAGACTGCGGGACTAATTTTGTGGGAGCAGAAAGGGTCTTACACAACCTTTTCACCCAGAGTTCCGCCGAACACCAGGTCATCTCGAAGGTATTGGCATCGGACAACACACAGTGGTCGTTCAATCCACCGGCGGCTCCACACATGGGTGGAAAATGGGAAGCAGCGGTGAAGTCCACAAAATTTCATCTCAGGAGGACTGTAGGTGAGACCGTACTCACCTACGAAGAACTCAGCACCCTGCTTGCCCAAATAGAGGCTATTCTCAATTCACGATCACTGGAGCCCCTCAGTGATGATCCAGAAGACATGGCTGTGCTCACCCCTGGACACTTCCTCACCGGCAGCGCCATCACTTCCATTCCGGAGCCATCGCTCCTTGATACAAATGTGTCAAGGTTGACTCGGTGGCAATTAATCCAGCAGAAGGTACAGCAATTTTGGTCTCAATGGTCTACTCATTATTTGCAATTTCAACAGGCAATCTCCAAATGGCACCATCCAATCAACAACATCAAGGTTGGCTCCATGGTGCTACTCACGGACGAGCGCTTTCCACCAAGCAAATGGCCCCTCGCCCGAGTTACGGTTCTTCACCCGGGCAAGGATGGACTCACCAGAGTGGTGACATTGAAAACCGCGACGGCCACACTCACACGGCCAATCTCCAAGCTTGCCGTGCTGCCAATCACCACCTCCGAACAAGATCAGCAAGGGGCATCATCAACCTCCGTTGCTGATGGCGGGCGGAATGTTTGGGAATGCCGCAACGCCGACCAATCGTCGTCGCGGCATCCTCAAGGCGGCCTGAGGGCCGAGTCACACGCGGCTTTCATGCGAGCGCGCCTTTAACGCGCGCGGCACGCGGGCGGCGTTTCCGCCGAATCGGTCGGCCATTATCGTCTCAGCTAGTAACGAGAACGCACACGGGTGATTGCATTTACGCTTTTCTGGTTATCTCACATATTGCTGTTCTCAGAATTTTCACTCAGTGTATCACGGACTATTTCTCATCACTATCAGGCGAATCTCACAATATTGTTCACGGTGCATCCACACTAGACATCTCAGGCTCTGCACGCGGCGCGCATTGAGCACGTGCACCCGTTAAAGGTATAAATCATTGTAACGCGGATACGATTAACACAATTGACTATCTCACTCAATATGACTGTTACTTTCACTACCGTAGAGCATCTGTGACCCTTATTTTCATGAACAATAAAGACTCTGTTAAACGGACGTTAAGATGACCACGTGGAAACATAACCTCTCCACCGCCAATAGATCTTCTCATTTCCCCCCTTTCCTCTTTCCTTTCATTCCCTCTCATTTCCTCATACCGGGAATCGCGAGATTCTCGAACACACCCATTAACATTTATTTAGGAATAAAATAATATATATACTGGTAATTAACAAGTTTCACATGCTATTGCCACAGTCAGAAATTGTAATAGATGCCTGATTGATTATACACATTTGGAATTATCTCTCTGTATACAAATTGCAAATTATGAAACATATATAGTCTATATTTCTTGTATGGGAACAGTTTTTCTTCAAACACATTCTGTTTTTATTACGACTTACCATAAACCCTTTTGTCATAGAAGCAACAAAAGGGTAGTACAGCAAAGATAGTTCAGTTCCGTACATTTTAACGGCGTACACAACATTATTGAAAGGGTAGTACAGGTAACAAAGGACAGAATAGTATTAAATGCCGAACCAAGTCTTCCTTCGTTTTTAATCTATTGTTGCGTCGCTGCAACCGCTTCTGTAGCACTCTTACTTTTTTACGCAAAGTTACCATTTTATCCTGTCTGCTTAAAATCCGGGATGATGTTTGTGTGCCAATGTCCTGTGATCTTCTGTTGATTGAATGTCCTGACTGTAAAGATAAATTCTACCTTGAATATGACACTTGATACTATTAACATTTTACAAAATATGAATGAAAGATCATAAAACAAAACATAATAACATACATGTAACTTTTCAGCATGCAACACATCATCATTAGAAGAGCAGTTCTGGTGAAGTGTGACATTTGTATCACAGCTGGTATTTGCAGCTTCTATTATCTATAATATAATATAAATTTATAACAGTTTCTCAATTTACACTTATAAACACATATGCCTTATATTACTGGCGCGGTCCTATTTAGTATGTCATACAACCTACCATTTCGTTATCGGTATCCTCAATATTTGTTGAATATTTGCTGGGTCCTGCATGCAAATTTTGTATGATCCCTGTACTCGTTGAAGGTTGAACCTAAATCAATCATGGTGCCTTGTGATTAAAGTAATAATACAATTGTACTTACATCGTTAACATATTTGAAACACTTTAACTCTCGGACACCCGACTGAAAAAAGGAGACACGCAATTCCACGTCATTCTGACCCATCCTGCAGGACGGCAACCCGACATTTTATTTGTACATTTTTATGTGAGACGAGAACCGCAAAGTAAATTCAACGCGTTATAAAATACTAACGACCATGTCGCAGAAAATTTTATAAATTTTGCTCGAAAGAAGTTGTGAACAATTTATAAACAAATTATCAACAATCGTAAAATACATTGCAACGTCGCTATAATGCACGGAAGCAAAAATTTTAATTTTGTACAAAATTGTATAAACAATTTATAAACAAATTGTCAACGTTTAAAATATATTGCAACGTCGCGAAAATGTACGTAGGCGAACATTTTTATTTTGCTCAAAAAATGGGTTGACGATCTTCAGGCTTCGGGTCAAATTGACCCATAGTGGGTATCCGAGGCGATAAGTTTCAGTAGAATGTTTAAGTAATATGCACGATATAGATATTTACATACCACATTTGTTGAACTACTTGCTATTGAATAATCCACATCGTAGTCAAACAATGTGGGTATTGCTCTCTGCTTTAGGCGGTTCTGTCCAGATGGTGTTATCTGAAATGAATCATATATAAAATGTTTACTGCAAATGGTGGTGTACTTCGTAATTTTTTTTACGAATGTCGGCGGTATTGCCGTTACAAATTCTGCAAATGATGCCGGATCCTTGGGAAAGCTGTAAATAAAGACAATTTGGATATAATTAATTGGGAATAAAAAATGCTTTTCCTCATCAGTGTCAGCATATGGAGCTCTGAACACAATTTGTGTCGCAGTGTACGTGCGCGTCTGTCAGTCTGTGTGCGATGCGCACAGCTTAGGTCCAATCAGGGCCGACACGAATGGTGTTCAGAACTCCATATGCTGACACTATACCTCATATATGCTATGCAGTTTTACTTTTATTCCTAATTACCTGTGAAAAGTAATATCCCCATTCTTCGTCCACACGCTTTTGCAATTTTTAATACAACACGACATAACCTAGTTTCTGCCGCTTGGATAAAGTGCCTTGATTCAACTGGTTTGCACGTTTGCACTTGTTTGTAATCCACCGATTTACGCGGTTTAATTTATTGACTGGGCTCTCGTCTGCTACACCGATATTTTTGAAACGGATCGTACAGTTAACAAAGGACAGATATCCCTGGAATCATACTCTCTCTCTCTGTCCCGCTTTTCGGCGACTTTACATATGGATGTTTGTAACGCTAGACCTACCCCCACCCCTTAGGTCTGAGGGTTAGGGTCCGCGCCCGTAGTACTTAAGAAAGGCCCTTTTCACCCAAAAGTCAGTTAGCCAGAAACCACCGAGTCTGAAGTTACCAAGTGAGTTTAACAAAGTGTAAAATTATCCACGAATAAGCAACAATAAAAACCTGTTTTTCTTAAAACAACCAAACGTAGAGTTATTTATACTCAAGGAAGACCTTTACCACCGACAGTCCCGTAACAAATTGGCGATCCTGCCAGGATTGTCTCTCACGACGTTATTCCGGAAGAAGAAATCGTCCCTGAACGCGTTGCGTTATACGAAGATCAACACGGACACTGAACGATCAACGGGAACAATCCTTGACCACGAACCATTGGAACGTGTTTGAAAATTTAAAAGTGAGGAAATCATCGCTGAGCCATTTCAAGGAGGAGCTTGGAACATCCAGAAAAGGAAATAAAGGTAACCTAACTCCGTGAGACTGAGCTTGCGAGCCCATATCTCTCGTTAACAAAAATAAAAAATTTACCTGTACATCCAGACAAGTTTGTAGCAACTTGCGAGGATTGCACGGTATTAATACCACGTGACCATAAATAAAAAAGAAGAGAAAGGGGAAAGAAAGTTCACTTATTACTGAACTCTGGCGTTCATCAAATACCGCATGTTCACTTGGAAATCCGGAAGAGAGTGTTCGGATTCCCAATCGCTGATGTAAACTTCACCCTCACCGGGGTGAAGCTTGAAAGAGCACCTGATGGCGAAGCACGTGCTCCAAAGCGGAGAGTTTCTCGCACGAGGTCAAGTCTGCGACGCAGAATAGCAATGTTCTTAATATTTAACAACACAAAAAACGTCACTTTTATTTTGTTCTACAAGGTACACTGATTAACAGATAACAGAGAAATTAGAGAACGCACGACGGATATCAGAAACCGTTACTTGTTAGAGAACCGTTTGGCGGCGTGAAAGTAAACGAGTTTTTTTTTTCTTTGACCTGTCGGCTCGAGGGTATACACAGGAATGAATTGTACCGAGAAGGAGCCACAGGTTTCCAAGAAGGAATCCCCGGTGACGTCGCGTTTGGAATCCGCGAATCCCGAGCGGCCACGCGTAGCGTCACCGTCGCGACGCGAGTCGAGACGCTCGCCGAAATCGTGTGAGCTCTCAGGCCCGGACGCGAGCGGCCTGAGAGCCCGAGGCATTATTACAACTTAAACATACCGCCCGCCGCGAAACATTAGTTTCGCTTGTAACGCATGCGCATGGCGCCGGCATGAAGCGCTGAGCCGCCCGCCGTGACACAAGGCGAGAGCTTGGCAGAGATGAGACTTATAACTAGTGATTCGCTACAATAACTGATAACGCTTCTATTTACAAAAGAAAATATCTCTATGTGGTAAACTGATACAATACATCGGGATGTTAACATGGTAAGACTTAAACTAGATAACCTACTTAATCGCTAGCTGCATCGCAATGAACGGGTAAAAGGCAGAGTTTTACAATAGGCCGTTTAAATTCGGAGTTCGCGGTTTTGATGGTCACTACGCGAACCAAATTGTCCGTGCCGAAGTGACACTGAATGATGCGCCCGAGTTCCCACTTGCAAGGGGGGAGGCTAGGATTTCGCAGTAGGACGAGTTGACCGATGCTAACCGACGGTTGCGTCTTTTTCCATTTGGAGCGCTGCTGGAGGGAGTTGACGTAGTCGTGCTGCCACAATCTCCAGAAGCGCTCGCTGAGATGACGGACAAGCTGCCACCGTGTCAGCCGATTTTCGCGCAGATCGAGGGTGGAAGGCTCAGGCGATACAGTGAGCGCAGTGCCGATCAAGAAGTGCCCCGGAGTCAGACATTCGTAGTCGTCGATGGTATCGGTTAGCGGAGCTATTGGTCTGGAGTTTAAACACGCCTCGATTCGACACAGAAGAGTGGAAAGCTCTTCGAACGTAAGAGTATTATTTCCTAGAACACGGCGCAGATGATGCTTCATGCTGCGAACTCCCGCCTCCCAAAGACCTCCAAAATGAGGCGCGGATGGTGGCAAGAAATGCCATTTGATATTGTCGCAAGCAGTCGCATTGAGGAAATTCGGATCGCGCACCGCGGCTCGATACGCTTTTGTTAATTCACGGTCGGCACCGACGAAAGTTGTGCCATTATCCGAATACATTGCCTCGGGAAGGCCGCGACGAGAGCAAAAACGAGCAAATGCGTTCAAGAACGCGGGCGTCGAATAATCGCCGACGAGCTCGAGATGAACGGCTTTCGTGGCCATACAGATAAAGAGCGCGACGTAAGCCTTGCGAGACGTGATTCCGCGACCCGCGGACGCGCGAGTCTGGATCGGCCCGGCATAATCAATCCCGCAGTGCTGGAAGCTGCGGCTCGAAGCCGTGACGCGCATTCGCGGGAGATCTCCCATTAGCTGCTCGGGAATTGCCGCACGTTCCCGTACACAAGTGACGCACTTATGAATTATGCCTTTTACAATAGTGCGGCCGCGAATAATCCAAAAATCGCGCCGCAATACACTGAGAGTGAGCTGCGTTCCGGCATGCAGCGCGCGAAGGTGAGCTTGACGCACAAGAAGAGTGGTGAGGGAGTGTGCTGCAAGTAGAATCGGGTGACGAGCAAGGAAATGGATAGGAGCGTTTTTGAGTCGTCCGCCGACGCGAAGAATGCCTTGGTTGTCTAGATAAGGGCGAAGCCCCAATATGGGACTCCGCGGGGAGAGCGGCGCCTTGAGAGAGAGGGCGCGGCGTTCATGAGGAAAACAGTCCTGTTGAATAACCTTAAACCAATGAACCCGAGCGGAAGTGCAGTCGTCCCCTGATAGAACGTGAGACGGGTGCAGCGGCGATGAAGGTTTTGTCGCGCATCGACACCGCGCAATGAACGTGAGAACGTACGCGGTGACGCGGATTAATTTTGGCCACGACGAGAAACGCGCTGCAAGATCCCATGGGGGTGAAGATTTGGCATACCCATGTATGTGGGTTTTCTCCTCGATAGTCCCCTCCGGACAGGAAACATCAACATTCGGGGGCCATTTATTTGCAGAAAGGCTTAACCATTCCGGCCCGTGCCACCATAGATCATGGCTGAGAATTTCGTTTCCGAGAAGGCCGCGCGACGCACAATCGGCCGGATTGTCGGAGGTAGGCACGTGACGCCATTCAGCAGTGGGAATGCGGGCCTGTACTGAGGCAACACGGTTCGCCACGAAAGTTTTCCATTGCGACGGGTGCTGGGTCAGCCACGCGAGAACCACGGTTGAGTCTGTCCAGCAAAAGACGGGAAGAGATGGCACGTCCGTGTGTTGACGAACGAAGGCGACGAGTCGAGCCAAGAGTACCGCAGCGCATAATTCTAATCGAGGGATGCTCAAGGAGGAGAGCGGAGCGACCTTTGATTTCCCGGCAAGCAACGTGATAGTCACTTTACCGAGTGAGGAGACTGTTCTTAAAAAGACAACGGCGGCGTAAGCAGCGTTCGAAGCGTCGCAAAACCCATGCAGCTCGGTGGAGGCAGTGTCGCCCTCAAGTCCTGTCCAGCGAGCGATCTTCAAGCCGTTGATATGATGGAGGTGAGTGTAAATAGATAACCATCTCCCCTGCATTCGTTCCGGAAGAGGCTCATCCCAATTAAGGTTCTGCCTCCATAAATTTTGCATGAAGATTTTCGCTGCTATCGTGACTGGGGTGATCCAGCCAGAAGGATCGTAGAATTTGGCTATTGCCGATAAAATCTCACGTTTGCTGGACGGTGGGTTGTCCGAAAGGGAAACGCGAAATTGAAAAACGTCGGAGGCCGGAATCCAGAGTATTCCCAAGATTTTGACGCTGTCATCGGGCGCAATGGACTTATCGCACGCCAACCCATGATCCGCGGGGTCAATGTCGCCGAGAAGATCTGACAAGTTTCCGGCCCATTTCCGCAATGGGAAGCCTCCCAGTCGTAGAAGAGCGACAAGCTGGTTACGTGTTTCGCGCAGAGATATTACATCGTCTGCACCGAAGAGAACGTCATTAACGTAAATATTTTTCTAGAGGACGGCGGCGTCGAGAGGAAAGAGGTGCCCTTCATCTTCCACTAATTGATCTAAGACGCGGAGCGCTAGAAAGGGCGCACAGGCCATCCCGTACGTGACTGTAAGTAGCTGAAACTCTTGATTAGCTTCGGACGTCCGATCTTTCCAAAGAATTGATTGATAAACGATGTCTCGCTTATCCAGCAATATCTGACGATACATTTTGGGAACGTCAGCGGTGTAAACAAACTTCCACCTACGCCATTGGAGAAGGACTGCTGTAATGTCTTTCTGTAGTTTCGGACCCGACAGCAAATGGTCGTTCAGCGACGTGCCGTTCGACGTTATACTAGATGCATTGAAAACAATGCGTAAATGAGAAGTGGAGCTCCCTTCGCGGATGACAGGATGATGAGGTATGAAAACCGGCTGAACCTCCCGGAGGGCCGAAGTCTGCGAACGGCGCATATGGCCCTTTCTCTCATACTCGTCGAAAAATTCACGATATTCATTTTCCAGTTCCTTGTGGTCGCGGAAACGTCGCAGAAGGGAATCGAGTAACTTCTCGGCCCGGTGACGGGACAGACCGATATCGATCGGAGGCCCCTGAAGGAAAGGGAGTCGAACTATGTACCGACCTGTAGCATCGCGTGAGTGAGTGTTTTGAAAGTGCTTCTCGCACTGAGAATCGAGGGGCGATAACACGGGTTCGGAGGGGACATCTTCGACCTCCCAAAATCGCTTCATTGTGTCATCGAGAGAAGCGGACCCGGAGCAATGATGCACTGAGACGGGAACAAAATTTGATTCCGAATTCGACGATGCGTGCGGGCTGGTGGATGACACGCCCCCATCGCACGGTCCGGAGATGATCCATCCAAACACGGAATTCTGCGCGAATGGTTCTCCCACTCTTCCCCTTCGAATGCCTTCCAGAATAATATCGGCGTAAAGATCCGCCCCGATAATGATATTGATGGCATCGGCGCTCGAGGGATTTGGGTCAGCCCAAGAAAGATCGGAAAGATGATCGAAAGCGGAGCAATCAAGGAAACGTTTAGGAGCGTACGTCGTCGGGGATGGAAGGATCAGCGCGGTTGTCGAGAACGAAGGAGAGTCGCTCGAAAGCGGGGAGACGGAAACAAAAGCGGCATGTCGGAGCGTTCCTACGTTAACACCGCCGACGGCGGACACTGCAGTAGGCATACGAATTCGTCGCGCTTTCAACATCTGAGCGAGGTTCTCGGAGACGAAGGTCATTTCGGACCCTTGATCAATAAGAGCTCGTGCGGAGACGGTATATCCTGACGAAACTGTTACTCGTACCCATGCCGTCGCTAAAAGAACTGAACTGCGAGCTCTGACTTCCGAGGAAGCCACTAATGAATTGACTGCGCGTGGAGGGTCGACGACCTGACTCAAGGCATTAGGTGCTGTGGCAGTCGATTTCGCTAACGAACCGGGCTCCGAATTAACGTGCAACATGGTGTGGTGTTTTCGCTGGCATACTCGACACGAATATTTGCTTTGGCATTCATGTACAGAATGTCGCTGACCCAAGCAATTGAAACACCGTTTAAATGACCGCACAATGTCGCGCCGATGCTCCGGAGTCTTGTTTACAAAAGACGGACATACATTTATAAAGTGTCGCGCGTGGCACATCGGGCATTCAGGCGACGAGTCGGATGATGAGACCGCGACATGCACCTTTGGTGCGGATTTCGGAGGTGAGATGCCGGAACAGCCGGCGTTCAGATCATCGAGAGCGCTTATTCTAGACGCGAGATATTTTCCGAGTTCTTCATAGGTCGGAAGGTCGGCTTTCTCGCGTGTGTGTAGTGTCCACGCCTTTCGCGTGGCGGGGTCAAGCTTCTGTGCGACAATGTAAATCAAGATGTCGTTCCACAGATCTTCCGGAGATCTCTTTAAATGCTGGAGAGAAGAAAGCGCAAGCGACACACTATCGCACAGCGCCTGGAGTTCGGTGGCGGATTCGCGAGTTACGGCCGGTAATGTCAATAACGTCGATAAGTGACGACTGATTAACCGACGGGGATTCTCGTATCGCGCTACTAACGTCGTCCAAGCGATTTTGAAATTCTCGGCCGTTACCGGAATGTTTCGAACGCAATCGAGCGCGCGCCCGCTCAAACACGACTCGAGAAAGTGCATGCGAGAGAATTCCGAAAGATCTCGATTGTTTATAATGAGACATGTAAACCTGTCCCGAAACGATTCCCAGTCTTCGGCTTTTCCGTCGAACGGGGGCAGCTTCATCTTTGGCAGGTGAGCGGTCGTCAGCGAAGGAGCGGCAACGGCCGAATTGTGACCTCTGCTTGAGGCTGCGGCGGAGACGTCGGAGCAACTCTCCAACTCGGCGAGGCAATCCACCATGTAGTCCAGCGCAGTGTTGAACATATCCTCGGTTATCTCATAGAATCCCTTCCGGTAATAATCCATGGATGGTTGAGTTTCCGGTAAGATGGCTGCAGTCAGGACGTCGTGACCTTGTTGGAAGTCTTGCCAAAGAGTTTTTAAAGACTCCATTCTGGATCGGATCTTTGCCACTGTATAATTGTTCTTTCCGACCTTCTTCAAGTTATCGACGGCTCGTGCGATTGAGGCTTGAAGCCGGAGCTGAATCGTTAACTGATCCGTCATTATGTCCTTGTGCACGTGTAACTTCACACTTTTCTCTTTCACAAATCCGGCTCGAAGGACCAACAATGTTCACTTGGAAATCCGGAAGAGAGTGTTCGGATTCCCAATCGCTGATGTAAACTTCACCCTCACCGGGGTGAAGCTTGAAAGAGCACATGATGGCGAAGCACGTGCTCCAAAGCGGAGAGTTTCTCGCACGAGGTCAAGTCTGCGACGCAGAATAGCAATGTTCTTAATATTTAACAACACAAAAAACGTCACTTTTATTTTGTTCTACAAGGTACACTGATTAACAGATAACAGAGAAATTAGAGAACGCACGACGGATATCAGAAACCGTTACTTGTTAGAGAACCGTTTGGCGGCGTGAAAGTAAACGAGTTTTTTTTTTCTTTGACCTGTCGGCTCGAGGGTATACACAGGAATGAATTGTACCGAGAAGGAGCCACAGGTTTCCAAGAAGGAATCCCCGGTGACGTCGCGTTCGAAATCTGCGAATCCCGAGCGGCCACGCGTAGCGTCACCGTCGCGACGCGAGTCGAGACGCTCGCCGAAATCGTGTGAGCTCTCAGGCCTGGACGCGAGCGGCCTGAGAGCCCGAGGCATTATTACAACATAAACACCGCACTATACGAGGCTATTCCACGGAAAGCCCCAGCAGTTCGGATAGTGACGTGATTGAACGTATCCAGAACCCGCTTAACTCAAACTCGAGGATGTCGAAGGCACAGTCCCCGACAACAACGCCTCAGGAGACGGACCCCATGGCACTTCTGCTCCAAAGATTGGAGCAACTAGAAACGAAATTGGACGTGTCCACTGCAGCTATACGTACACTGGGAGAAGGAAACGTAAAGCGATATAAAGAAAATAAGGATATTTGGAGACACCTGGGAACAGATTTCACCGAAGATGAGGCCAGCGGACCATCGACGAACTCACGAAAGGAGCAACCCACGGGACGCCATGATCACGGGAGTTCCCCAGAAAATAGTCCGCCCAGACATACCGGTTCCCAGGGCGATCGCAACAGAGAACTCGCGCCAGCCAGCGAAATAATCCGCATTGTGCGCACTATAAAAGGACACGATGACGCAGGGGTCGAGGATTTCATACAATCCGTGATGAAAGCTCGAATACAGTGCAAAGAGCCCGACCGCCTGCTCGACTTCATCCTCGACGAGAAAATAATCGGCAATGCCGAACGTGCTATTCGTTTTACCCAAACGAATACATACGAAGAGCTGTACCTGGCCCTTCGGCAAAATCTAAGCGATACGACGTCCTATGAACTCGCCCGCTCCAAGCTCTTACAAACAAGACAGCTGCACAGTGAAAGCGTACAGTCATACAGTCAACGATTCCGCGAAAAATTAAACGAACTAAAACACGCTATACAAAATGAGACAAATGCGACCGAGCAACGCATAGCCATAAAAACAGAGGAGAGGAACGCGGTAAAATCATACATAATGGGTCTACGCGACGACATAGGTACCCAAGTTCGGAGCCTAAGACCCACTGACCTGAACGAAGCACAAACAGATGCAATGGAAACCGAGGTATGGATCCGGGAAAAGGCAAACCGTATTCGACCCTCGGCACCACCCCCACGTCCTGCAGGTACCAACCATTTCCAGTACCGACGGACAAATGAACAAAGGCCACCTTCCCAGAATCGACCTGCCTCTGCTAATCCACCAACCTACAGTAGGCCCATCGAAGAATGTGCAAAGTTGACCTGCAATTTTTGCAAGAAACTTGGGCACACCGAGGCTCAGTGCTTCCGCAAAAATTTTCTTGGAGACCCAGGTCTAAGGCGCCCGCCTCAACAAGTGAACCGAATCCAGGACAATTGGGACGACGAGATAAGCGACGAACTGATAGACCAGCTTCAGGAGCACTACTTGACCGAGTCAGTGCTATCTCCGCCCGACTACAGTCATGCCAATGGACATTGGGACGAACCGGCAGAACAGGACGATACCTCATCGACTCCGGATCCTCAATAAACATTGTGAAAGAAATGTTGATGGGTTTTTGATGGGCAACGACAATCACATATCACCATATTCCGTGACCCTCATGCTACATAGAAAGAAACACACATTTCATGCAGTACCGTCAGAATTCCCAATACCTGAGGACGGGATTATAGGACAACCCTTGCTACAATCATTCAGGTATAATCTTAACAACAACACGCTGACGCTCGACGGCATTAGTCACCGTCTTTATGACGATGGCTATTATGTCCCCGCACAAACAACACACGTTCTTAACGTGCAATGCGGACTCAAGAAAGGGCATGTAAGCATTTTTGACCATCCGGAAATACCAGATTCGGTATACACAGTAAATAACCATAGGGTACGCGTACCCATCTACAACAACGCCACAAATGATATTAATATCAAACACCAGGAAATAAACATGCAGCCTATCCGAATTCAGAGAAATAGAGTAAATCAGATTTCACCAATGGAAATTAGTAGCAGAGTACAACTGCTACTGGAAAACACCCGACTCGACCACGCCGAAGATTCAGATCGGAACAACATATGGAAGATTATCTCCAACTACCATGACGTGTTTACACCACCAGGTGACCCGCTACCCTCTTCTAAAGTAGCTGAACATACCATCAAACTTACAGACAATAAGCCGATCAACAACGCCTCGTACAGACCACCAGAGTGCCATAGACAGGAGATATCCAAACAAATAAGGGATATGTTGAACAAACGAATCGTCGCGCATTCGACATCTCCGTACAACTCACCCATATGGGTTGTACCGAAGAAAACCGATGCATCAGGTGAAAAAAAGTGGAGAATAGTGATCGACTTCAGGAAGCTAAACGAGAAAACAGAACAAGACGTTTACCCTTTACCCGTGATCGACGACATACTCGACCACTTAGGAAAGGCAAAGTTCTTTTCGGCCTTTGACCTTAGCTCAGGGTTCCACCAGATTCCTATGGAGGAAGAATCGAAAAAATTCACGGCATTCTCCACTCCTGAAGGACACTTCGAATACAACCGTACGCCCTTCGGATTAAAAAATGCCCCAGCCACATTCCAACGCATGATGGACATGGCGTTGAAAGGACTAATTGGCAAAATATGTTTCGCCTACCTAGACGATATAGTAGTATTTGGCTCAACGATGCAAGAGCATAACGAGAACCTGATAATACTACTGGATCGACTTCGACAAGCAGGGCTGAAACTTCAGCCTGACAAATGTGAGTACCTCAGACCAGAACTCGAGTATTTAGGCCATATCATAACCAAGGACGGAGTAAAGCCAAATCCCGCAAAACTTGATGCAGTGAACGAATTTAAGCAGCCACGAACACCGAAGGAAATATAATCCTTCCTGGGACTTGCAGGTTATTACCGTAAATTCATCAAGAATTTTTCGACTATTGGAAAGCCTCTTACGGAACTCACAAAAAAAGACGTAGACTTCAAGTGGACGAGTGAATGCCAAGCCAGTTTTGAGGCGTTAAAAGCAAAACTCTGTATGTCCCCGGTTTTGAAGTATCCACACTACGGGCAGGAATTTACATTGACGACTGACGCATCAAACGTAGGACTCGGAGCAGTGCTATCACAAAACGGGCACCCGTGTTGCTACATATCACGAGTACTAAACGCACCTGAAAGAAATTACAGCACAACTGAAAAGGAACTGCTTGGTATAGTTTGGAGTGTCAAAAGACTCAGAAAATACCTACTAGGCAGAAAGTATAAAATTCAGACAGACCATCGAGCCTCAGTATGGCTATTCAATGTAAAGGACCCGTCATCACGACTACTTCATTGGAGACTAAAACTTGAGGAATATGACTACACCATCGAATACGTCAAAGGAAAGGAGAATCCAGCCGCAGATGCTCTTTCGAGAGTTTTACCCACACGAGATGTGCCTGAAGCTGACGAACCACCGACAAGAATCGACCAGGGAGAAGACGAAGCCAACGATGAAATTGACGCATTACAAACAACTAATTGGTATAATGAATACACTTTATGGAACCAGAGCGTACATCCGGAAGACAAAATAAGAATACTCCAGTCAACCAACAAAGGACATTGGATGAAAGTTTCCAAGGACACCACCGAAGACGAGGACATCGCGTCACTAGGACCGTATAACGAGGCCAAATGGATAGAGGAACTCGGGTTGGCAATCGCCTTCCTCAAAAAGGGCAACATTAAGATGTACCAGTTCCGAATTACCGATCCAACCATCACCACTTGGGAAAGAGAAGTCCTCAAAGATATGTTTAACTTCCTGGGTAACAAACAGCAGAGCGTCATTAAGATTTGCTTCACTTCACAGAACAAACTGACACACGAACAAAAACAACAGTTACTAGCAGAATGCCCTGGAAAAACCGCCACGCAACATTTTGGAGAGAACCGTTCGATTAAAAACTCAAGAACAACACGATTGGGTCAATATGGACCAAGACATGGTAGAATACATCAGGAAATGCCAACAATGCCAGAAGCAAAAATTGTTGCGAATCAGGCAAAAGGCGCCTGCGATAATACCTGATACACCTACTGCACCGAATGACAAAATCGCACTTGATATATTCGGCCCACTACCTCTCTCCCAAAAGAGGAATCGATACGTTCTCACCATACAAGAAGTTCTGACGAAATATATCTTACTGTGTCCACTAAAAGGAATAACATCCGAAGAAGTATTCACCGCCCTGCTGGAACATTACATTTATACGTTCTCTACACCAAAAAACATTCTAACCGACCAAGGTTCGAATTTCATATCCGACACGATGAAGGAATTCGAACGAGTATTCCAAATCGACCACATTAAAACCACCGCTTACCATCCACAAGGGAATGGAAGTTTAGAACGCGCACATGCAGTAATACGGGATCTAATTAAAACCAGTCTCGAATGTACGCAAAGAAACCAGTATTGGGACGAGACTCTACAGTCTATCGCGTTTGCGTATAATACCTCAGTCCACGAAAGCCACGAATTTACACCTTTCGAATTAACCTTCGGTAGAAAGGCAACCATACCATCAGCACTAGCCGGAACATCAAGTGTCTCCTACAATCAACTGGTGGAAAAATGGCGTCAGAGGCACGAGACTTGCATCAACCTTGCCAGAAAAAGAATCCAAAAAGCAAAGGAACGATCAAGGAAATACCAAGATTCCAAAATTACCAGGAAACATCCACTTTATGAAGTTGGAGACTTAATATTACTCCATAATGAGCGCAGACTCAAAAAACTTGACAGTGAATGGCTTGGACCATACGCCGTGACAGAAGCCCACGACAATAACAATCTCACCATACTCCAAAACAACAAACACATTAGAGTGCACATTGATAGAACTAAACCTTATTACCAATCTGTTATAAATGACGACAATATTAATAGTGTTCCTACTGGCAACGGTAATACAGACGTCACAAGAGGAGCTTCGACTGACACCGTTGAGTAAATTAGCCACAACTGGACCACTGGTTGAAACAACCAGGCGGCTCGAACCACGTCTTCCAAGAGCAAGACGAATCCAACCAAGGGGGTGTAACGCTAGACCTACCCCCACCCCTTAGGTCTGAGGGTTAGGGTCCGCGCCCGTAGTACTTAAGAAAGGCCCTTTTCACCCAAAAGTCAGTTAGCCAGAAACCACCGAGTCTGGAGTTACCAAGTGCGTTTAACAAAGTGTAAAATTATCCACGAATAAGCAACAATAAAAACCTGTTTTTCTTAAAACAACCAAACGTAGAGTTATTTATACTCAAGGAAGACCTTTACCACCGACGGTCCCGTAACAATGTTCTGATTCCAGGTGTATATAGTTCAATGGTTCGGACCACTTGGAGGTAGTAGACACGGTTTTCGTGCCTCGCGACCCGCCTTTGTAGTTCGCCGAACGAAGAAAAGGACAGCGAATAAAAGAGAGTAAAAAAGCACAGTCGAGGCAACTGAGCCGTTTAAAACTCAGCGTACCAAATGCTATATTAAAGACGATTCTTATCGCTTTTTATTATTAAATTTTCCTGTATGAAAAATTGCATAACGTAATCATGAAATTATTGGGATAAAAATGAGATCAAACATGGTGTAATTGAGATCACATTTACTGATCGTAGTATACTCTCTCACATTGTCAGTGAGCTGAAAACCGTAGTATGACAATGTGACAGAGAAGGACATGGTTTTCGCGCCTCGCGTCTTTCTCTCTCACGTTGTCGTACTACGGATCTCAGCTCACTGGCAATGTAAAAGAGTATGCGAGTAAGAGTAGAGCCGAGTAGCGATAAGGACTAAGCCCTATATTTTAAATGTATTAATGTTATATCTCCACGACCGGGATAGAATATTATAAATAAGTGTGACGCGGAACATGTGGAACTGAGATTTTAGATATGTATTTTAAATTGTGACTGGTCCTATCGTCCAGGATTTATATTATTAGGAAGATAAGCAGACAAGCCCGGTAAATAAATTAGGAAATGTTCGTAGATTTATTTATTTTATTTGTTGTTGTTTTTTATTATTTTTAACTCGTCCTCGTCATCGATTTATGTCTTTTTATTCGATTCTTTTTTATTTATTATTCGTACAAATTTAATAATGTATATATGCAGCGTATATGAAAATAGAACGTCACAGTAATAAATAAGTAAATATGGTCCGATTAATATCATGTTTGATTTCATTTTACGCGGAAAAATCTCATCAATATATTAATCACTATTTTAGATAAAACAAAAAGCAAAATGTGAAAAATTATGTGATTGTATTATAAAAAACCAAAACGCGAACTCTCGACAAAGGAGCCGCGTCGCTTCACGCCTCATAAACATCACACGCTTGACTGACTCCGCTCGAGGTAACATAGGCGTAGGAATGACGCATACATCGGCGCAGACGCAGCCCATTGACAATGTGACTGGAGCTCCAGTAGTGACAATGTGACAGAATGTACTGTAGCTTTGCTAGTTTGGCCATTCCATCCATAAATCTCCTGTAATAATCAACAAGGCCTTAGAATTGTTTTAAACTTTTCTGGTTTTTAGTTATTGGGATATTCTTGACAGCCTTGACTTTGCCTGGATCAGGTTTTACACCCTTCAATGTTATAAGATGCCCCAAATATGTTATTTCACGACGAAGGAATTGGCACTTTCCAGGTTATAAGGTGAGTCCAGCGTTTTGTCAACGTGCTAAAATATGTTTTAATCTCTGGGAATGTTCTGCCAATGAGCTTGCATAAATAACAATATCATCCATATAAATAAACATTTCAATTCCCTGTAACCCAGATAATAATAAGTCCATGCACTGTTAAAATGTTGTAGTGTCCATTGATAGTTGAGAACGCTGTCGTTGACTTGGATTCGGGGTCCATGGGTGTTTGATCGAACCCTGAAGCCAAATCAAGAATACTAAAATGCTTGGCACCACCAAGATCATCTAAAATGTCCACTATGTTTGGAATAGGATATGAGTCGCTGATGGTTTTCTCGTTCAACTTCCGATAATCAATAACCATCCGTCATTGAGACTTTCCAGTAGCATCAGGTTTTTTTGGAACAATCCATAAGGGAGAATTGAATGCAGATGAGGATGGTTGAATAATATCATTCTCAAGCAAAGAATCTATTTGTTCTTTTATCTCCTGCTTATGTATACATGGAAAGCGATATTGTTTTGCACTTCTTGGGACTTCATCAGTGGTAATTATTGAATGTTTTGCGAGCTTTGTTGCCTGTAACTTGTCATTTGGAAGATGAAATTGATATGAAAATTCATATATATTAGTTTGAGAAGGCTTGTTACGTCCAAATTATTAAGACGTAAATGTAATGATTCAACAATTTTAGAAAAACTCTGCGCATCTGCTTTGGCCTGAGCATTATTAAATTTTCCAACTTGCTAATCATGGTGCTGGAGGCATAACCTCAAACTCTTCTAGTTCTACCGAAGGTAAGGAAAACTTAATTTGATCTGAAGTGGTATTTATTCGATATTCCTGAATTGTTAATTTGTGTTAGATTCATCTAAAGCGTGAAGCGTACGTTACCAAGCTGTAAATTCCGCCTGTAAACTTTAACAACTACATTGCAGTACCATTGTAGATATTAGTTATAGTTCAGGTTAAGCGTACTTACCGTGCTGCAGAATTTCCTTTTCAGAAACTCATCTGCAACAAATTGGAATTTCACTTTCACACCACAAATATGAATGGATGTTTCCCCATTTGTGCAGACTATCTCAGGACCAATACCGGTAAGCTTATAACAAACATCTGTATTCATATTCACATTGTTAATTAATTCCCCCCTTTTTATTATATTGAGAGCCTGTGTCCATTAGAAATTTCGAAATTCCTCCTCTAAATAATTTGTCATGAAGGGTTATTGTGGGTATATGGCTGATGTTCACATTTATTTTAAATCAGTTGCTGGGTTCCGGCGTGCAATGAATTTTCTGCTCCCTGGTCCGCCATTTGGTGGAGCAGTGTGGCAGTTTATTTTATCGGACTTTTGGAAAGAATTGCACACTCCAGGTTCCTGAGCTCTTTGTACAGGCCAATAATTTCCTTTCGGCCTTCTAAAGCACTCGTTCCCCGTGTGATTCGGGTCTCCGCAAATATTGCAACGGGTACAATTGAAATTCTGTGAGTGAGGCTGACTCATTCAATTCTGAGAACAATTTCTTCGTATATGGCATAATTTTCCACATTGATAGCATTTACGATAATCTGTAATTGTTTGATAGATTTTTGTGTTTTGAAGAGTATAACGTGTGAGTCCACAGATTTTAAGTAATTTCCTGTTCGCAAAATAGTGCTTCGTCCATGATCTGTAACAAATTTTGACTTTGATCTATCAGCATATTACTTAAAAGATTATTTTGAAGACCTAAACGAAAATTCCGAACGGCTGTCTTATTCAAGAGCATTGTTATTCCCTGGCATTGTTCCTTCGAAAATTTTCCTTTTGCGACTTCTCTTCCCTGATTAAGAATATCTTCAATTCTCAACCGATAATCCTTTAAATTTTCATTTCAACCCTGCTTAATTTCTTTCATTTTATCTTGTATTTGGTCTAAATTAAAAGATCGCAAATAAATAGATCTTAATAAATCTAAAAGTTCTTCTAGATTCCTGGGCTGTTGACGGTTTGCTATTAGCCGCTCAGCTCGACCCCCAATCCGATTTTTAATTAAAAGGAAAAGGTTTTTTCGTTCCCTGGGATTTATGACCGAATTCGCCAACTCACTCTGACTAATAAATTTTTGTAATGAACATGAATTTCCATCGAATTTGGGTATTGATTCCGCTGCGAATTTAAAACACATAAAACTCCGATTGTTTTTAGCGGGGTCAATAAAAGTACTGGCACTATCAATTTCCCCGACAGATCCTTCATTTAGCAGATTTTCCACAACAGAATTTCCTTCTGTTGGCACCATACTTACTATTTCAAATCCCCTTGTTTTAGACAAAGGTTGTACGGGACAATTTTAACGGCCACATCCTCGACCTCTAACCCATTTGAAATTTCCGATCCTGATGTATAATTTACCAACCTACCTAGCTCGCTTTGCATTTCTCTTTCTCCGACTCATTTTGAATAAATGACTGAACGTTCTTATCCTATTAATTTAACAATACTTTATGCCTATATCTTCAGGTAGCGATGGACCTCCAGGCAGCTCCCAGCTCCTTCTTCCGGACGAAATCGTTTGTACGGTATCTTCCGAATTATTAGGAGGAAATGATGATTTCTCGGTGCATGTGGATTCCAAGATAGCTTGCACGGCCGTCGGAAGCACTCGTCTCCGGCATTCACCCGTCGCTCCCAGGGAAATCTGTGCAAAAACCCGGGAGAGAGAGATTGCACCTTTCTGTTTCCGTCCTCGCCTGTTCCTCCAAGTATCTTTTTCGTTCTTTAGGCACCAGTCCGAAAGGGCGTGGGTTCGAATCAATTAAAATGACACAAAAACGTGTAATTTACAAAAATCCCTATAAAAGAGAGACCCGCGTGCTTCTCGAACAATTCTAAGTCAGTATATATGTATGTATACATGTTGATATAGTCGAGGATATGTTGAATTCTTGTAGAGTTTTACTTGCGTGGATATAGTTACTTTAAGGTTCTATGCAACCAGATTCTGTGGACTTCTGATTGCTGATTTTTGTGCTATTTGCAATCCTATCGTCGGCTGGATTATAAAGAAGATTACACAAGCAATAACATCTTTTCATCCACAACATATCCACTGTCCTAATTGAAACCGGAGTCTACTGGTCACAAAAGAAAGCTGTATGCAGGCCTAAGCAAACGCAGAGTGGAAGTGGTAGGGAACAGCTGGAGCTAAATCTTGGTTTCAAGAGAATCAATCTGTGTGCCGCAGGAGACAAGCGACTGGTTTTCTGATGTCAAGTTTCAAGGATTTCCTTGATATCCATTCAAAACAGCCCTTTTCAGGGCCTCAAAGTGATTCCAAATGTTGACAACTCTCGTTCAATAAAATATTCCTGATTATTTCTACGGCTTGTATGGAAGCCATATGGAAGTATGTTGTTGTCAGCGTTAGATGGCTACAAGCGGAATGACATACTTGGTTTCAATATACAAGAGGGACCCAGAAATATGAGAAAATGGGCAAATAATGTATAAATATGCAGGTATTTATGAAAGTTGTGAAAGTTCAAAAACTAACCAATTTCAGGTTTCAAATTTCATTAAATGTTTGTAGGTATGTTATAATTCTAAAAAATAGAATCTTCGACGTAATAACCAACCAATCATTCTATTTATTATTAACGATTACTTAACTTACAAAATCGATTCTACGGCGCGTAGCAACCAACCAACATAACAACTATTATCCACGACTTTTCGACGAATCTATTGTTTACCTTATAAAATCGATTCTTGAAGACAATCGAACATCCCCATACAACATTTGATTCAATCTGAGATCTCAAATTGTTTGGATTTTAGCCCGACACAACTTTCATATATCCTGCACATTTCTACGTCATTTGCCCATTTTGTCATTTCGCACGGTCTCCCTTCTACATGGAAACCTAGACGGTCATTCCGATGGTAGTCATCTAACTCTGGATATAACGTACTGTTATGCCTTCCTATCACATTTTCCAATCCAATCGTCACATTAGTCGGACTTCCACAAATTCCTTCCTGAACAAACCTACCGATAAAACTTTCCGTTGCCAAATGTTCCGCCAAAGTAAGCAAACCCTCAACAGGAACATAAACCCATAAAAATTCCCTTCAATTGTTGAGCTTGACATAATGATAAAATTTCACTTTGATTTCGTATCAACACCTGAGCAAACTCCAAAAATACTTCCTTTCTAAAACATTCTGTCCTTTTTCAAATTCCACCTCCAAGCTCCTTTTAGAAACATATAAAGGTCCCCAGGACCGCAAAAGACCATCTCCAGTCCTGGCATAGACACGGTCACTCTGTCAGTTAGTCCTAAAATAAAACTCTTGAACTGAAGGACTTTCGAACTCGATTTCGTTACCATCTATTACATTTCGCGTATCTTAAAGTAAACTAGTCGATGCCAATAGGCCGGCACAACAGTACTTTCATACAAGCCATTGAAATAATTATACGTGTGTACATAGGAAATTTTATTGAACGAGAGTTGTAAACGTTTGGATTCACGTTGTAGCCCTGAAAAGGACTGATTTAAATGGATATCCAAGAAATCCTCGACATTTAACGTGAAACAATTAATCTTTTGTGTCACGATCCACTCGGATTCATTCTTTTAAAAGAAACAATTGGCTCCTGCTGTTCCCCAACGCAACCATCTTGCATTCGCTTAGTCCGGGATACAGCATTCTTTTGTGTCCTGTAAATACAGATTTCCATTGGGGCAATGGATATATTGAGGACGTAAATACGTTATTACTTTGTAAAATATTAATGTATTCTCTGATAGCAGTCTTCTCTGTAATCTTATTATTAATATCTTTATGTTACAATTTTCCAAATTTGTAGTGCGGAATCGGAATTGAATCAAACATCTCTATCCTCGTCCAGGACTTCATTATGATCAGAAGGTGTCTTGGCTTCAAACGGCAGTGAATGGTCGTTTCTATAATCCATAACAGGATATATATTTTGAGACATAATTCTATTAAAAGTAAAATAAAAAAAATAAAGTTGAAATTATACATTTCATTTCATATGTTATTGCATACACACCCTTTAAGTCTATTCTTATTAGTTGCTTACACATGATGTATTCAAAGCAATTTGTCACCCTAAATTTGGCCCCTGCCATTCACCACCGCATTAATCTTGAATGTCCTTAGAACTATACTGCGTTCTTTTGCGTCTTGTAGACTCAAAGATGTTATAGCTTCTGTAACCATCTCTATAATCCAGTCTCCAAGTTCACTTGCATAAAACCTTAAAGTAACTATTAGCTAATGCAGTGTTGATACAGTATGATATCTGAAATAAAAAGATTTATATTCATTAATGACGAGCCTCTTTACTTATAAAAATAACATAGCCATTTCATAAAATAACCGGAAAACAAACTAATTCGATCCATACATACCTTTCAATCGTGCTCCTTAGTTTCTTTTGAATGAGTTAGAACCATGTCAAAGATGATTTTCGAAGAAATTGTGCCTTGTTCCGAACGACGGACGATTTAGGCCACCTTGGATCAGGTTATGCTCCCACGTGTCACATGTATTTTCAAACTTTACAAGTCCATTTCACGAGTGATTCTCTATATGAATGGTTCAGACAGGAGCGGGAACGATTCTGCAGATATTCCACGCGCCCCGCACTGTAACTCTGCACTATTTATGTTACATTTAACGTCCATGAACGTCACGCCGTTGACACGTAGCCCGCAATGTAAATACGCACTGTCCATTCACTATTTTATTGGCACTTTACTATGCAACTCGCCCGTGTGCAATTGATCCGGGTTGCAGCCGGCCCGTATGCAATCGTCGTGTGCAATGAGTCTTGTGCACAAACAGACCGTGTGCAATCGCAACGTGCGCAATCGGCCTTGTGCGCAAAAGGGACGTGCGCAATAGTGCTTGTGTGCAAACGGGACATCGGCTTCAGGACGTGCGCAATCGGCTCGTGTGCAATCGGAACGTGAGCAATCGGTCTTGTGCGCAAAAGGAACGTGCGCAATAGGTCTTGTGTGCAATCGGGACGTGTGCAATCGGGACGTGCGCAATTGGAACGTTTGCAATCGGCACGTGCGCAATCGGTCTTGTGCGCAATTGGGCTACACTCGAAATCTTGCTAGTTCTCACGTTTTGCAAGCGAAACTCACGATGCACCGCGTTTCGTTCAATTCGTTCAAGAACTCTCGTATCTTGGACATCCGCGAGTGTTTCGCGTCGAAAACGTGGTCCCCGTCTGTTTTAGACGCTAAAAACACGTATGACACTTGATTCGCACGAATCCGTTGAGAAATGGCCGAGATACGCCGTGTTACACTTCCGGACGATGAATTCGTTCAATTCGTTGAAGAACTTTCGTATCTCGGACATCCGCGAGTGTTTCGCGTCGAAAACGTCGTCCCCGTCTGTTTTAGACGCTAAAAACGCGTATGACCGTTGATTCGCACGAATCCGTTGAGAAATGGCCGAGATACGCCGTGTTACACTTCCGGACGATGAAATCTTGCTAGTTCTCACGTTTTGCAAGCGAAACGCACGATGCACCGCGTTTCGTTCAATTCGTTCAAGAACTCTCGTATCTCGGACATCCGCGAGTGTATCGCGTCGAAAACGTGGTCCCCGTCTGTTTTAGACGCTAAAAACGCGTATGACAATTGATTCGCACGAATCCGTTGAGAAATGGCCGAGATACGCCGTGTTACACTTCCGGAGATGAAATCTTGCTAGTTCTCACGTTTTGCAAGCGAAACGCACGATACACCGCGTTTCGTTCAATTCGTTCAAGAACTCTCGTATCTCGGACATCCGCGAGTGTTTCGGGTCGAAAACGTGGTCCCCGTCTGTTTTAGACGCTAAAAACGCGTATGACACTTCATTCGCACGAATCCGTTGAGAAATGGCCGAGATAGGCCGTGGTACACTTCCGGACGATGAAATCTTGCTAGTTCTCACGTTTTGCAAGCCAAACGCACGATGCACCACGTTTCGTTCAATTCGTTCAAGAACTCTCGTATCTCGGACATCCGCGAGTGTTTCGCGTCGAAAACGTGGTCCCCGTCTGTTTTAGACGCTAAAAACGCGTATGACACTTGATTCGCACGAATCCGTTGGGAAATGGCTGAGATACGCCGTGTTACACTTCCGGACGATGAATTCGTTCAATTCGTCCGAGAACTCTCGTATTTCGGACATCCGCGAGTGTTTCGCGTCGAAAACGTCGTCCCCGTCTGTTTTAGACGCTAAAAACGCGGATGACACTTGATTCGCACCAATCCGTTGAGAAATGGCCGAGATACGCCGTGTTACACTTCCGGACGATGAAATGTTGCTAGTTCTCACGTTTTGCAAGCGAAACGCACCAATGCACCGCGTTTCGTTCAATTCGTTCAAGAACTCTCGTATTTCGGACATCCGCGAGTCTTTCGCGTCGAAAACGTGGTCCCCGTCTGTTTTAGACGCTAAAAACGCGCATGACACTTGATTCGCACGAATCCGTTGAGAAATGGCCGAGATAGGCCGTGGTACACTTCCGGACGATGAAATCTTGCTAGTTCTCACGTTATGCAAGCGAAACGCACGATGCACCGCGTTTAGTTCAATTCGTTCAAGAACTCTCGTATCTCGAACATCCGCGAGCGTTTCGCGTCGAAAACGCGGTCCCCGTCCGTTTTAGACGCTAAAAACGCGTATGACACTTGATTCGCACGAATCCGTTGAGAAATGGCCGAGATACGCCGTGTTACACTTCCGGACGATGAAATCTTGCTAGTTCTCACGTTTTGCAAGCGAAACACACGATGCACCGCGTTTCGTTCAATTCGTCCGAGAACTCTCGTATCTCGGACATCCGCGAGTGTTTCGCGTCGAAAACGTCGTCCCCGTCTGTTTTAGACGCTAAAAACGCGGATGACACTTGATTCGCACCAATCCGTTGAGAAATGGCCGAGATACGCCGTGTTACACTTCCGGACGATGAAATGTTGCTAGTTCTCACGTTCTGCAAGCGAAACGCACCAATGCACCGCGTTTCGTTCAATTTGTTCAAGAACTCTCGTATCTCGGACATCCGCGAGTGTTTCGCGTCCAAAACGTGGTCCCCGTCTGTTTTAGATGCTAAAAACGCGCATGACACTTGATTCGCACGAATCCGTTTAGAAATGGCCGAGATACGCCGTGTTACACTTCCGGACGATGAATTCGTTCAATTCGTTCAAGAACTCTCGTATCTCGGACATCCGCGAGTATTTCGCGTCGAAAACGTGGTCCCCGTCTGTTTTAGGCGCTAAAAACGCGTATGACACTTGATTCGCACGAATCCTTGGAGAAATGGCCGAGATACGCCGTGTTACACTTCCGGACGATGAATTCGTTCAATTCGTTCAAGAACTCTCGTATCTCGGACATCCGCGAGTGTTTCGCACCGAAAACGTAGTCCCCGTCTGTTTTAGACGCTAAAAACGCGTATGACACTTGATTCGCACGAATACGTTGAGAAATGGCCGAGATACGCCGTGTTACATTTCCGGACGATGAATTCGTTCAATTGATTCAAGAACTCTCGTATCTCGGACATCCGCGAGTGTTTCGCTTCGAAAACGTGGTCCCCGTGCGTTTTAGACGCTAAAAACGCGTATGACACTTGATTCGCACGAATCCGGTGGGAAATGGCCGAGATACGCCGTGTTACATTTCCGGACGATGAATTCGTTCAATTGATTCAAGAACTCTCGTATCTCGGACATCCGCGAGTGTTTCGCTTCGAAAACGTGGTCCCCGTGCGTTTTAGACGCTAAAAACGCGTATGACACTTGATTCGCACGAATCCGGTGGGAAATGGCCGAGATACGCCGTGTTGCTCTTCCGGACGATGAATTCATTCAATTCGTTCAAGAACTCTCGTATCTCGGACATCCGCGAGTGTTTCGCGTCGAAAACGTGGTCCCCGTCTGTTTTAGACGCTAAAAACGCGGATGACACTTGATTCGCACCAATCCGTTGAGAAATGGCCGAGATACGCCATGTTACACTTCCGGACGATGAAATCTTGCTAGTTCTCACGTTTTGCAAGCGAAACGCACCAATGCACCGCGTTTCGTTCAATTCGTTCAAGAACTCTCGTATCTCGGACATCCGCGAGTGTTTCGCGTCGAAAAGGTGGACCCCGTCTGTTTTAGACGCTAAAAACGCGGATGACACTTGATTCGCACCAATCCGTTGAGAAATGGCCGCGATACGCCGTGTTACACTTCCGGACGATGAAATCTTGCTAGTTCTCACATTTTGCAAGCGAACCGCACGATGCACCGCGTTTCGTTCAATTCGTGCAAGAACTCTCGTATCTCGGACATCCGGGAGTATTTCGCGTCGAAAACGTGGTCCCCGTCTGTTTTAGACGCTAAAAACGCGAATGACACTTGATTCGCACGAATCCGTTGAGAAATGGCCGAGATACGCCGTGTTACACTTCCGGACGATGAAATCTTGCTAGTTCTCACGTTTTGCAAGCGAAACGCACGATGCACCACGTATCGTTTAAATCGTTCAAGAACTCTCGTATCTCGGACATCCGCGAGTATTTCGCGTCGAAAACGTGGTCCCCGTCTGTTTTAGGCGCTAAAAACGCGTATGACACTTGATTCGCACGAATCCGTTGAGAAATGGCCGAGATACGCCGTGTTGCACTTCCGGACGATGAATTCATTCAATTCGTTCAAGAACTCTCGTATTTCGGACATCCGCGAGTGTTTCGCGTCGAAAACGTGGTCGCCGTCTGTTTTAGACGCTAAAAACGCGTATGACACTTGATTCGCACGAATCCGTTGGGAAATGGCCGAGATACGCCGTGTTACACTTCCGGACGATGAAATGTTGCTAGTTCTCACGTTTTGCAAGCGAAAGGCACCAATGCACCGCGTTTCGTTCAATTCGTTCAAGAACTCTCGTATCTCGGACATCCGCGAGTGTTTCGCGTCGAAAACGTGGTCCCCATCTGTTTTAGACGCTAAAAACGCGTATGACACTTGATTCGCACGAATCCGTTGGGAAATGGCCGAGATACGCCGTGTTACACTTGCGGACGATGAAATGTTGCTAGTTCTCACGTTTTGCAAGCGAAACGCACCAATGCACCGCGTTTCGTTCAATTCGTTCAAGAACTCTCGTATTTCGGACATCCGCGAGTGTTTCGCGTCGAAAACGCGGTCCCCGTCCGTTTTAGACACTAAAAACGCGTAGGACACTTGATTCGCACGAATCCGTTGAGAAATGGCCGAGATACGCCGTGTTACACTTCCGGACGATGAAATCTTGCTAGTTCTCACGTTTTGCAAGCGAAACGCACCAATGCACCGCGTTTCGTTCAATTCGTTCAAGAACTCTCGTATCTCGGACATCCGCGAGTGTTTCGCGTCGAAAACGTGGTCCCCGTCTGTTTTAGGCGCTAAAAACGCGTATGACACTTGATTCGCACGAATCCGTTGAGAAATGGCCGAGATACGCCGTGTTGCACTTCCGGACGATGAATTCATTCAATTCGTTCAAGAACTCTCGTATTTCGGACATCCGCGAGTGTTTCGCGTCGAAAACGTGGTCCCCGTCTGTTTTAGACGCTAAAAACGCGTAAGACACTTGATTCGCACGAATCCGTTGGGAAATGGCCGAGATACGCCGTGTTACACTTCCGGACGATGAATTCGTTCAATTAGTCCGAGAACTCTCGTATTTCGGACATCCGCGAGTGTTTCGCGTCGAAAACGTCGTCCCCGTCTGTTTTAGACGCTAAAAACGCGGATGACACTTGATTCGCACCAATCCGTTGAGAAATGGCCGAGATACGCCGTGTTACACTTCCGGACGATGAAATGTTGCTAGTTCTCACGTTTTGCAAGCGAAACGCACCAATGCACCGCGTTTCGTTCAATTCGTTCAAGAACTCTCGAATTTCGGACATCCGTGAGTGTTTCGCGTCGAAAACGCGGTCCCCGTCCGTTTTAGACGCTAAAAACGCGTAAGACACTTGATTCGCACGAATCCGTTGAGAAATGGCCGAGATACGCCGTGTTACACTTCCGGACGATGAAATCTTGCTAGTTCTCACGTTTTGCAAGCGAAACACACGATGCACCGCGTTTCGTTCAATTCGTTCAAGAACTCTCGTATCTCGGACATCCGCGAGTGTTTCGCGTCGAAAACGTGGTCCCCGTCTGTTTTAGACTCTAAAAACGCGTATGACACTTCATTCGCACGAATCCGTTGAGAAATGGCCGAGATACGCCGTGTTACACTTCCGGACGATGAATTCATTCAATTCGTTCAAGAACTCTCGTATCTCGGACATCCGCGAGTATTTCGCGTCGAAAACGTGGTCCCCGTCTGTTTTAGACGCTAAAAACGCGAATGACACTTGATTCGCACGAATCCGTTGAGAAATGGCCGAGATACGCCGTGTTACACTTCCGGACGATGAAATCTTGCTTGTTCTCACGTTTTGCAAGCGAAACGCACGATGCACCGCGTTTCGTTCAATTCGTTCAAGAACTCTCCTATCTCGGACATCCGCGAGTGTTTCGCGTCGAAAACGTGGTCCCCGTCTGTTTTAGACGCTAAAAACGCGTATGACACTTGATTCGCACGAATCCGTTGAGAAATGGCCGAGATACGCCGTGTTACACTTCCGGACGATGAATTCGTTCAATTCGTTCAAGAACTCTCGTATCTCGGACATCCGCGAGTGTTTCGCGTCGAAAACGTGGTCCCGTCTGTTTTAGACGCTCAAAACGCGTATGACACTTGATTCGCACGAATCCGTTGAGAAATGGCCGAGATACGCCGTGTTGCACTTCCGGACGATGAATTCGTTCAATTCGTTCAAGAACTCTCGTATCTCGGACATCCGCGAGTGTTTCGCGTCGAAAACTTGGTCCCCGTCTGTTTTAGACGCTAAAAACGCGTATGACACTTGATTCGCACGAATCCGTTGAGAAATGGCCGAGATACGCCGTGTTACACTTCCGGACGATGAATTCGTTCAATTCGTCCGAGAACTCTCGTATCTCGGACATCCGCGAGTGTATCGCGTCGAAAACGTGGTCCCCGTGCGTTTTAGACGCTAAAAACGCGTATGACACTTGATTCGCACGAATCCGGTGAGAAATGGCCGAGATACGCCGTGTTGCACTTCCGGACGATGTATTCATTCAATTCGTTCAAGAACTCTCGTATCTCGGACATCCGCGAGTGTTTCGCGTCGAAAACGTGGTCCCCGTCTGTTTTAGACGCTAAAAACGCGGATGACACTTGTTTCGCACCAATCCGTTGAGAAATGGCCGAGATACGCCGTGTTGCACTTCCGGACGATGAATTCGTTCAATTCGAACAAGAACTCTCGTATCTCTGACATCCGCGAGTGTTTCGCGTCGAGAACGTGTTCCCCGTCTGTTTTAGACGCTAAAAACGCGTATGACACTTGATTCGCACGAATCCTTGGAGAAATGGCCGAGATACGCCGTGTTACACTTCCGGACGATGAATTCGTTCAATTCGTTCAAGAACTCTCGTATCTCGGACATCCGCGAGTGTTTCGCACCGAAAACGTAGTCCCCGTCTGTTTTAGACGCTAAAAACGCGTATGACACTTGATTCGCACGAATACGTTGAGAAATGGCCGAGATACGCCGTGTTACATTTCCGGACGATGAATTCGTTCAATTGATTCAAGAACTCTCGTATCTCGGACATCCGCGAGTGTTTCGCTTCGAAAACGTGGTCCCCGTGCGTTTTAGACGCTAAAAACGCGTATGACACTTGATTCGCACGAATCCGGTGAGAAATGGCCGAGATACGCCGTGTTGCACTTCCGGACGATGTATTCATTCAATTCGTTCAAGAACTCTCGTATCTCGGACATCCGCGAGTGTTTCGCGTCGAAAACGTGGTCCCCGTCTGTTTTAGACGCTAAAAACGCGGATGACACTTGTTTCGCACCAATCCGTTGAGAAATGGCCGAGATACGCCGTGTTGCACTTCCGGACGATGAATTCGTTCAATTCGAACAAGAACTCTCGTATCTCTGACATCCGCGAGTGTTTCGCGTCGAGAACGTGTTCCCCGTCTTTTTTAGACGCTAAAAACGCGTATGACACTTGATTCGCACGAATCCTTGGAGAAATGGCCGAGATACGCCGTGTTACACTTCCGGACGATGAATTCGTTCAATTCGTTCAAGAACTCTCGTATCTCGGACATCCGCGAGTGTTTCGCACCGAAAACGTAGTCCCCGTCTGTTTTAGACGCTAAAAACGCGTATGACACTTGATTCGCACGAATACGTTGAGAAATGGCCGAGATACGCCGTGTTACATTTCCGGACGATGAATTCGTTCAATTGATTCAAGAACTCTCGTATCTCGGACATCCGCGAGTGTTTCGCTTCGAAAACGTGGTCCCCGTGCGTTTTAGACGCTAAAAACGCGTATGACACTTGATTCGCACGAATCCGGTGGGAAATGGCCGAGATACGCCGTGTTGCTCTTCCGGACGATGAATTCATTCAATTCGTTCAAGAACTCTCGTATCTCGGACATCCGCGAGTGTTTCGCGTCGAAAACATGGTCCCCGTCTGTTTTAGACGCTAAAAACGCGGATGACACTTGATTCGCACCAATCCGTTGAGAAATGGCCGAGATACGCCATGTTACACTTCCGGACGAGGAAATCTTGCTAGTTCTCACGTTTTGCAAGCGAAACGCACCAATGCACCGCGTTTCGTTCAATTCGTTCAAGAACTCTCGTATCTCGGACATCCGCGAGTGTTTCGCGTCGAAAAGGTGGACCCCGTCTGTTTTAGACGCTAAAAACGCGGATGACACTTGATTCGCACCAATCCGTTGAGAAATGGCCGCGATACGCCGTGTTACACTTCCGGACGATGAAATCTTGCTAGTTCTCACATTTTGCAAGCGAACCGCACGATGCACCGCGTTTCGTTCAATTCGTGCAAGAACTCTCGTATCTCGGACATCCGGGAGTATTTCGCGTCGAAAACGTGGTCCCCGTCTGTTTTAGACGCTAAAAACGCGAATGACACTTGATTCGCACGAATCCGTTGAGAAATGGCCGAGATACGCCGTGTTACACTTCCGGACGATGAAATCTTGCTAGTTCTCACGTTTTGCAAGCGAAACGCACGATGCACCACGTATCGTTTAAATCGTTCAAGAACTCTCGTATCTCGGACATCCGCGAGTATTTCGCGTCGAAAACGTGGTCCCCGTCTGTTTTAGGCGCTAAAAACGCGTATGACACTTGATTCGCACGAATCCGTTGAGAAATGGCCGAGATACGCCGTGTTGCACTTCCGGACGATGAATTCATTCAATTCGTTCAAGAACTCTCGTATTTCGGACATCCGCGAGTGTTTCGCGTCGAAAACGTGGTCGCCGTCTGTTTTAGACGCTAAAAACGCGTATGACACTTGATTCGCACGAATCCGTTGGGAAATGGCCGTGATACGCCGTGTTACACTTCCGGACGATGAAATGTTGCTAGTTCTCACGTTTTGCAAGCGAAAGGCACCAATGCACCGCGTTTCGTTCAATTCGTTCAAGAACTCTCGTATCTCGGACATCCGCGAGTGTTTCGCGTCGAAAACGTGGTCCCCATCTGTTTTAGACGCTAAAAACGCGTATGACACTTGATTCGCACGAATCCGTTGGGAAATGGCCGAGATACGCCGTGTTACACTTGCGGACGATGAAATGTTGCTAGTTCTCACGTTTTGCAAGCGAAACGCACCAATGCACCGCGTTTCGTTCAATTCGTTCAAGAACTCTCGTATTTCGGACATCCGCGAGTGTTTCGCGTCGAAAACGCGGTCCCCGTCCGTTTTAGACACTAAAAACGCGTAGGACACTTGATTCGCACGAATCCGTTGAGAAATGGCCGAGATACGCCGTGTTACACTTCCGGACGATGAAATCTTGCTAGTTCTCACGTTTTGCAAGCGAAACGCACCAATGCACCGCGTTTCGTTCAATTCGTTCAAGAACTCTCGTATCTCGGACATCCGCGAGTGTTTCGCGTCGAAAACGTGGTCCCCGTCTGTTTTAGGCGCTAAAAACGCGTATGACACTTGATTCGCACGAATCCGTTGAGAAATGGCCGAGATACGCCGTGTTGCACTTCCGGACGATGAATTCATTCAATTCGGTCAAGAACTCTCGTATTTCGGACATCCGCGAGTGTTTCGCGTCGAAAACGTGGTCCCCGTCTGTTTTAGACGCTAAAAACGCGTAAGACACTTGATTCGCACGAATCCGTTGGGAAATGGCCGAGATACGCCGTGTTACACTTCCGGACGATGAATTCGTTCAATTAGTCCGAGAACTCTCGTATTTCGGACATCCGCGAGTGTTTCGCGTCGAAAACGTCGTCCCCGTTTGTTTTAGACGCTAAAAACGCGGATGACACTTGATTCGCACCAATCCGTTGAGAAATGGCCGAGATACGCCGTGTTACACTTCCGGACGATGAAATGTTGCTAGTTCTCACGTTTTGCAAGCGAAACGCACCAATGCACTGCGTTTCGTTCAATTCGTTCAAGAACTCTCGAATTTCGGACATCCGTGAGTGTTTCGCGTCGAAAACGCGGTCCCCGTCCGTTTTAGACGCTAAAAACGCGTAAGACACTTGATTCGCACGAATCCGTTGAGAAATGGCCGAGATACGCCGTGTTACACTTCCGGACGATGAAATCTTGCTAGTTCTCACGTTTTGCAAGCGAAACACACGATGCACCGCGTTTCGTTCAATTCGTTCAAGAACTCTCGTATCTCGGACATCCGCGAGTGTTTCGCGTCGAAAACGTGGTCCCCGTCTGTTTTAGACTCTAAAAACGCGTATGACACTTCATTCGCACGAATCCGTTGAGAAATGGCCGAGATACGCCGTGTTACACTTCCGGACGATGAATTCATTCAATTCGTTCAAGAACTCTCGTATCTCGGACATCCGCGAGTATTTCGCGTCGAAAACGTGTTCCCCGTCTGTTTTAGACGCTAAAAACGCGAATGACACTTGATTCGCACGAATCCGTTGAGAAATGGCCGAGATACGCCGTGTTACACTTCCGGACGATGAAATCTTGCTTGTTCTCACGTTTTGCAAGCGAAACGCACGATGCACCGCGTTTCGTTCAATTCGTTCAAGAACTCTCCTATCTCGGACATCCGCGAGTGTTTCGCGTCGAAAACGTGGTCCCCGTCTGTTTTAGACGCTAAAAACGCGTATGACACTTGATTCGCACGAATCCGTTGAGAAATGGCCGAGATACGCCGTGTTACACTTCCGGACGATGAATTCGTTCAATTCGTTCAAGAACTCTCGTATCTCGGACATCCGCGAGTGTTTCGCGTCGAAAACGTGGTCCCGTCTGTTTTAGACGCTCAAAACGCGTATGACACTTGATTCGCACGAATCCGTTGAGAAATGGCCGAGATACGCCGTGTTGCACTTCCGGACGATGAATTCGTTCAATTCGTTCAAGAACTCTCGTATCTCGGACATCCGCGAGTGTTTCGCGTCGAAAACTTGGTCCCCGTCTGTTTTAGACGCTAAAAACGCGTATGACACTTGATTCGCACGAATCCGTTGAGAAATGGCCGAGATACGCCGTGTTACACTTCCGGACGATGAATTCGTTCAATTCGTCCGAGAACTCTCGTATCTCGGACATCCGCGAGTGTATCGCGTCGAAAACGTGGTCCCCGTGCGTTTTAGACGCTAAAAACGCGTATGACAATTGATTCGCACGAATCCGGTGAGAAATGGCCGAGATACGCCGTGTTGCACTTCCGGACGATGTATTCATTCAATTCGTTCAAGAACTCTCGTATCTCGGACATCCGCGAGTGTTTCGCGTCGAAAACGTGGTCCCCGTCTGTTTTAGACGCTAAAAACGCGGATGACACTTGTTTCGCACCAATCCGTTGAGAAATGGCCGAGATACGCCGTGTTGCACTTCCGGACGATGAATTCGTTCAATTCGAACAAGAACTCTCGTATCTCTGACATCCGCGAGTGTTTCGCGTCGAGAACGTGTTCCCCGTCTGTTTAGACGCTAAAAACGCGTATGACACTTGATTCGCACGAATCCTTGGAGAAATGGCCGAGATACGCCGTGTTACACTTCCGGACGATGAATTCGTTCAATTCGTTCAAGAACTCTCGTATCTCGGACATCCGCGAGTGTTTCGCACCGAAAACGTAGTCCCCGTCTGTTTTAGACGCTAAAACGCGTATGACACTTGATTCGCACGAATACGTTGAGAAATGGCCGAGATACGCCGTGTTACATTTCCGGACGATGAATTCGTTCAATTGATTCAAGAACTCTCGTATCTCGGACATCCGCGAGTGTTTCGCTTCGAAAACGTGGTCCCCGTGCGTTTT